>VZTG01009228.1:2164020-2431629 GCA_013397845.1 Melanocharis versteri | reverse complement strand
GGGGGGGAGGAAATATTTGACAGCACCAGGGTTTGCTTATCCGAACTTTTTTAACCACTCAGAAACTCTCCGTGTCTCCTGCTCCCACCGCTGTAGCCGCAGCCCCGCACCCAGATGCCCTCATCCCCTCCCGCCCCAGCCTCTGCTCCCCGCAGCCCCGCGCTCTCGGTCCGCCTGCGCAGCGATCCGGCGAGCCCACGGGCGCGGAGCAGCCGCGGGGCGCTGCGGTGGGGCCAGCGGCGTGAAACCGCGCTTCCTCCCGGCTGCCAAGGCTGCGTGCGCGCCCCTGAAGCCCCCTTTCCTTCGCCCAGACCGAAAGCAGGTCTGGGGAGCAGCCCTCCGTGGCCAAGGAGGCGAGCCTGGGAAGGGAGTTGCTAAAGAAAACACTTCAACTGCAGCAGATCTCAGAGGAGAAGGGGAGAGAGGTCAGGACAAGGGGGGTGTGTGTGTGTGTGTGTGTGTGCATATGCGTGTGTTGCACTCGGCCAGACATGCAAGCCTGCAACTTGTCTGCAGCCAGCTGTTTGAGTGTCATCAAAACTAGATGTATACACTTTGAGCAGGGGAGCAAAACGGAAAATTCAGATGAGGAAATCAACACGAAAAACATACTGTCGAAGGCACTGAGAGGCAAATAGTGTTTGGTGTTGCTTGTACACAGGCGTACAATGCTGACAGATGACAGCATGCTCTTGGCTGAAGAGAAATACACTGCCTTTGTCCCACATGGTGTACACACACATGCACATTCCTTCTTCCTACTCTGGCTGCCGTTTCTGCAGGACAAAGCAAAACCCATCCTTTATATGCATCATTTTCCCCCACCCCCTTTTCTCTTTCTATTTTCCCCCCACCCCACACACCACCCCTCCCATGTGTGGTTGTTCTTTATTTTAGGATCAGAAAGCCGAGGGATGGGATTAGCAGCTATTTTGGCATCTCTGATTCTGTCCACCTCACAGCAGTGGCCGGACCCAGGCTGTGAAAGCCCAGCAGGCTGTTGCTTAGCATTTTGTACCCTTGTTAGCTTTGAAGGAGCATTGTCCTTTCCAAGCAAATACCAGTCCCACCAGATCACGTCTGCCCATCAAGTAAGGCTGATGACGCCCCTGTTTGCTGTGTCTGCCATCCCCTTCCCATTTCCAGTGGGTCACCTGCTCGGGTATGGCAACTAGGACTGTCTAATTATACCTGAGTCTTGTACTCTCTGTTGAGCCTCAGCTCCTCAAAATTCTGGCTCGTAGGATGGCACCACCCATCAGTAGAAATTAGACAGCCCAGCATTCATTTTCAAGCCTCAACGTATGGCTTCAGTAATCTNATCTTTGGCGACGCAGAAGGACACTTGAAAGAATTTCTGATGGGGCTCTGATCTGAGAAACGAGGTGACCTGACCGGGCTCTCACCAAATTCTTAATTACNTTATACCTGAGTCTTGTACTCTCTGTTGAGCCTCAGCTCCTCAAAATTCTGGCTCGTAGGATGGCACCACCCATCAGTAGAAATTAGACAGCCCAGCATTCATTTTCAAGCCTCAACGTATGGCTTCAGTAATCTGTGACAGAAATTTTCGGCTCATAGCTTGCTCACATCCTGTAATTTGTGACAGAAATTTTCGGCTCATAGCTTGCCCACATCCTGCGTCCAGTACAGTGTACTTAACACGTCTGTTTTCTCCCTACGTGCCTGACACTTTGCAGTACTGTCCTTCGACTTCCTTCTCAGCTGTGTCATGTTGTAGCAAAGGGAATGGATGAAACCACCCCTTGTTGTCTTACAGGAACTGGATTCAAATTTGAAAGATTTGGGAGTTTAGTAGACAAACCCTAGAAGAGGCGCCACTTGGATTTTTTTTGACACGACTCTCTATGTTGCTTTGAAAACCTTTTCCAAAGCTTACGGAAACTCAGGATCTCTGTGTAGTTGATTAATTTATTTTCATCCATACCTGGTAAAATTAGACCTTCTGGTAAATGCTGCAGGTGTAGGCTGAAGGGGACGTCACATTTTTCAAAAAACAGGTACTACACTACAACAGTGCTGCCAGTGTTGGAGTGTCACGGTCTCCCTGCCACTTTCATCTGGAAAGCAGGCAAGGTGTCACACCTCCTGTCCGTCACAGCACGGAGGGACCCATCCCTCATGCCATGAGTGCTGGCAGTGTTTGTGCTCAGCCTCTTCAGGGAGCCTCTGTCATGTTCATCAAGCGACTGCTTCTCCTGTGTCTCACTTGCCTTTGTTGCTGCCAGTCGATCTCTCAAGCTGCAAAATGCTCCACTGAAAATGTGTGATCTCTGGCTGTGGCCTTTGAGTGTTTCTGAAGGAGAAGGGGGAGAAATGATGCCAGAATGACCCGAAATTATCTGTATATTGTGGTTTTGTTACAAAACAGTACTCTTTCCTCCTTTGGGCACAACAGAATTGTGATGAAGCTTATTGAAGCAGATGAAGTAAACGCGCATTACTTGGACTTTGCTCTCCTCTCACACATGATTTCACGATCAGTCAGTGTGATGATGTGCAATCGATCCATTCCTGGGTCTTGGTATCTTTGCTGAGCTACACGTGGCTGAAAAGGTAGATGCACACTGAAAGTACTGCCTGTGTCTGATCTCACATCGTTCCTTACAGCAAACCTTTCTATCTCCTTCCTGCCTTCTCTGGGCTGTCCCTGCCCTGGTGTGGGTCCCCCATACCCTCAGTTCCTCACCGCACGTGCCCCCCTCGCCATGGAAACCCCCGGAGCGCATCTTCTATCCTGGCTGACGGAATTTTTTGGTAAGAATGTTCGGGAAGGGGTGCTGTGTGCGCTTTGAAGCTGTGATAGGAGTTTTTGGGATGTACAGTCAGGTTTTGGTAGGTGGCAGGACTGTTGCACTACCTGGCCTTTGGAGACGGCTGGAGCTGGCTGTGATGGGCCGTGGGCACCTCATGGCTGCCTGAGGGGCGGCTGCACAGCAGCCTCACTGCAGCCGCTGCTCTGCCTCCTCACCCACGGCTGGGTCATGTACAAACCCACCCAGGAGTGCAGGGCATCACAAACCCCCATCCCTGCTGCCAGCGGGGTGAGGAGAAGGAGGGCAAAATCCCACCCAGCATAGCGAGGCCTTGCTCTTGTGTTGGAAGGGACACCTGTCACTGCCTTCCTCTATGGCGTGAGGTGACGGGACGTGGCCAGAGTCAAGACAGGCTTCAGTGCCTGAGGGGCTGGCTGAAAGCAAGGGAAAGAGCTTAACAGTAGCCCAGCTGTTTGTCTGGGACAGCCTGGGAAGCCCTGTCGCTGTGTCGCTCCAGCCCCGACGCCCCTGACCCACCGGAAGGACTTGCTGCCCCAGCGCCAGCCTGTCAGCAGCACTCCCACCAATGCAGGGTGGCTGCTGGGCGGTCAGAATGGCTGGTCAGGCTGTGTCCCAGCCTTTGGAAAGCCTCCACGTGTTAGGAAGGTTAAAGTATTAAGTGGCATTTGGGGAAATCGCTTGGGGAAGGGCAAAGGTGGCGGCACCTGGTAGGTCGTTCTCCATCTGGGAGCATGGCCAAGCTCTCTTACTCACTGTAATACACTGTGCCCAAGTGCTGGCTCCTTATTAGACACTGCACTCCTTATTAGACCTTAGTTCACTTGGAAATGTAATGCTAAATTTTCTTCATCAGCTGAGGGCTGCTTCCCTACTTTATTTTTATTTTCCCTTTCCCTAATTTTATATGGAGCTATTCTGACATCCTCCATCAGAGAAGATGTTGAATGCTTTCAGAAAAATATTTGTTCGGATGGAATTTATGATGTGATCTGCTCTTCAAATTTATGGTTAGCTTGACGTGGTAGGTTAGGTAAAAAGGCTCTTGATGACGTTGTGGCAATCATGTAAAGCCATATTTTTAGGCATGTTTGGACAGCTTACCAAAAAGCTTTTGGAAACAGAATGTGGGTATAATAAAATAAAGAATCGAGTTGGAAAGATTGCCAGGTTAAAAAACCCCACAGAGTCAAAAGCCTAAGCTAAAAGACAAGTTTATAGGTACACTGTAGGAGTGTCTTAATATTCCCCAGGTAAAAGAAACACTCACTTTGAGGTCAAACTTGAAGAGAAAAGGGAAAATGTTCTTAGTATTACTTTTGGGGAAATTTTTCATTTTGCAAACAAGTGTATTCAAATCACTCCAGCAGACAAGAAAGCAGAAGAGGAGAGCCTGCCAGCAGGTTTCTCTCCCACATTTCTCTGCTTTCAGGAATCTTGCTTACCAGGAGAGCAGTGTGTCCACCGGTTCTACCAGTGTTGTACCACCCTGCTGAGCACAAAGGCAGCTTGGTGCAGCAAGAGGAAATCTTCCCAGCTGCTTTCGCTGGTGGTGTTGATAGAATCTCCTGACGACGGCATGCCACATAAACCAGTTCTCCATTCAGCTGGGTCATCCCTTCACCTTTGATTCCAACTAGGGATGCTCCATGAACCATCAAGGAACACAGGTTTGTGGAGTTGCTCGTGGTATCTACAGCCATTGATCTCATGACTGAACTCTTTATGCACCTGCTTATCTTACTTTTCTTCCTGTCTACTCTCTACTGGCCTTATTTTGCAAGCTTTTACCATCCTGGGCGGGGTTTACTTACGCCACTGTTTCTGGGGATAAGAGTTGTGCTGTCTTTCTCTGTTTAGCATCATGCTATTTAAAAGAATGTATTCCCCATGTAAACTTTAGGGAGAAAAGAATGAGACCTTTTAAATTTGGCAGACTGCTGGAGACTGAAGGAGATCTTTCTGCAGCCGATTTATCCGTCTCTGCCTGCTACTGAGCAGCTATAGTACACATTGGTTATTATTTTCCCTCTTGATTTCTGAGACCAAACATTTTCACACAGCCTATTTGTCTTTAACTGATTTTTCTTTTTGCCTCAGAGCGCTGGGAACACAAGGGGCCATGAAGACTTTGTGGCAATTACCTTCTCATGAAAGGAAAGCCCAGATTAAAGCAGGGAGGCTCAGAAAATATAGCATTATAAGAACAGCCAGGAAATTATTTCTGTCTTCTCAGATTTTAAAAGCTACTGAATATACCTGTGATTATAAGTGAGCTGTAGGTCAACAAAAATTGCTGTTAGTGCTTTCATTATAATCTCAATTGTTGGGAGTTTACTTAGCACAAACATTTGCTTTGTGGTGAAAGTATGGCATGTAAGCCTTTTGATCTGCAAGCAGTAAAAAAAAAGAACCTACCAAATTTTTTGCTTTGTTTTCATTCCCTCCAAACACACTTTATAAACTGCGCTACAGCATGAGCGATCTGATGTTTGAGCTGTAAAACATGGCAAGAATATAGATGACATTGGCCACGCCTCCTTCGCTTGGTTTGGGAGAAAAATCTTTTTAAAAGGCACGATAAGATCTCTTTTGAGTGTGCTCAGTAGCAAACTGCACTCCTCTGCAAAAAGATGAGAAGCCTGAAATATGGGCTTTGCCTCATATGTAGCCCTGTGAGTGATAGGCAGAGACACTCCCTCCGCAGCTCTGAGAGCTGCAAGATGGCAGAGAAAGGCTCAAAATATGGTGAGCATGAAGATTTTAAGATTCTTGAGTTCACACAGGGCAAGGGAGCAGTGAAAAGTTGTGAGCCGATTTTCTTTTCTTTTCCTTCCCCCCCCGCCCCCCTCCAGTTATAAAGGCTCCTCTTCTCCCACAGAAAAGGAAAGCAGCCCACTTGTTGCTTCTCTAGGCTTTTCCAAAGAAATCAGCAATGCAATGCTGAACAGCTGGGCTCCTTCTTGGCACTTCGCAGACAGGGGGGTGAGAGAAAAAGATTTCCAGATACTTAAGCAGGAGTTGCAGCTGCTGCTATGGCAGAAGTTTCCCTGTGAACAAGCAGGTAAGGATTTTTGTGGTGCCTGCGCAGGCTGAAGTTTCACAATGGGCACAGAAACGGGCATGATGGGCAGCAGCATCACTGCCTGCCAAACTCCGTCCCTGCCTGGTACCTGGAAAGGCCGGTCAGCATCAGTTCACACGGAGTGGAGGCTGCGGCTGCCCAGACAGTATCAAATGACAGTCTGTTTCTTTAGAAAACCTGTCTGTGGGTTTTCTTAATCTGCTGAAGCACAATGAAACACAACACGTTTCACTTCTGGGCTGTTTGTCACGCCTGCTGAGCTGTGGTACAAGCAATAAGTGATCCTGTATTTGCAGGTGATATGATAATACAAAACGAAAGCGTCTTCACGTCATTTAGGCTCTTCTGAAGGGTGCTTTTTTGTCCTTTCAAGGCTGAACTACAGAGTTGATTGCGATCTCCCTATTCCATCACTCTGCCAGAGGACTCACTTTTTTGGGACTTTTTCCTTGTTTCTCTGGTCTCTCTCTCCTACACCAGCTTTCCAGATTTTTGGTCTTGCACCTTTACTCCAGGTTTTCATTCTGGAAATGTTTACATACAGTTTATATGAGGATTAGAATTCACCCTTATGCATTCTCCTAGAGATAGAGAAAACTCACCCTAATGCAGAACCTTACCTTGCCCCATATGCTACATATTACTGAAAAAGAGACATTTTTCAACATGTAAATTTTTAGGAGAGAGAAAAAAAAAAATCTTTCTCTTCTTTTAATAGATTACTGGCTTATTAAAGGCTGACTTTTTTCCTAGAATGCTGCTTCAACACAGAAAAGTTCTGCCTTCCCAGCTAAAATTCAGCATTATTATAGGCAACCAAAAATATTGTCTTACAACAGGCAGTGTGAGGAAAGCCTGAGTGCAAGTGGAAAACACAGAGCAGCAATCAACAGCACCATTTCCATAACTACTAACACCTGTTAACTCCAGTCAGGTGTTGGCACTTTAAATACCAGGTCTGAGAGGACTATTTTTTGCTGGGGTTGAGGGCTTCTTTGTCTTGGGAAGCTGAAGATTTAGAGAATCTTTGCTCTATCCCAGGAATCCGTTGTGGAGGAAGAATTGGTTTCAGCAATTCCATCCGCTTTCCTTCCACACCACCCCAACCTCCCTCTCCTATCCTTAAGGTTAGTATAAGTGTGTATTTATATTTACCACCACAAAAATCTGATATTCCTGGATCTTTTGATGGATTTGATATTTTATGGACGTTTTTTCTCTTCCACTGACCTAATGTTTAGTTACTCAGGCTTCTAAGTAATTCCTGATAATGAACAGAACTGAGGTTTGAGTTCATATCCAGAAAGCCTTTAAAGCTAAGTAGCTCAGTTCAAGAAGGTGTGCTGTGAATACCTTAAATCCACAGAGCTGATGTTTTAGCCTAAATTCTCTGTTTCTTGGGTGGCTTCATTGTGTAGGTGGTCAAGTTAGTTTATGTCTTCTAGAAACTGCATTGTACAAACTGGAGGGACCAGCCTATCCTTGCTGGTGGAATGCCAACTGGTTTCTGCCTGGCTAGTATGACAGAATGGGAGTTAGGAAATGCACACATGCTTAGGGAATGGACTAGGCTGACCTATGGCCAAGGCAATTTTAACTGGGGCTGATGTGGTTTTTAAAAGCCTGTGGACTGATCTTGCTAGTAATTACTTCTACTAAGCATAAACCTTCTGCTTTTCTGTAGTCTCACATTTTCCTTTAGTCCTAGATTCAGCAATTTCTCTGTACGTGAGATATTGGGTTTCCTGGTTTGTGCTATCCTTTCCTTAGCTCTTTAGCTGGCATAAGGTTTTCAAGGGAAGGTGGGGACTGGGAGCATTTGGATGTCTGTTTCTGCTCATTGGTACAACTCGCTGGTCTTGTGTTGGTTTTTTTGTGTTTTTTTTTTTTTCCCCTTGTACAAAAGGAAGGCAAATTAGATCTCCTTTTCTTCCCTCCTTTCTGGCTTTATTATTGGTTTCTCTGATACTGTACTGAGTGTGTTCATCTTACTACATTTCTGACTTAATGGTGTTAATATACTGAATATGTGTAAATGCATACAAAAGAGAATTGTTCTCTGCTTTTATAAGCAAGTAACAGAAAAAATTAGTCAGCTTTATATTTCTTATTTTATTGCTATCTTAAATATGTCAAACTGTTTCCTTATTAAAGGTTAGACAGACCCAATTTTAGCTGTAACATAGGAGATGGTGTTTTTTGACAAAATAAATCTGAATTTTAATGTATTAGGAAAATTTGTATTAGCAGGTTAGTGTTTAAAAGATTATTAGCAAAGCTTGGATTTCTACATCATTGAGCTATCATATTATACAATAGCTTTTGTTTCAAGTATGTAAAAATGTTTTTTTGAGATTAGAGAATGTCTGTGTTCTTGCTCAATGAAAGAGACTGGTTGTACTAATTCAACATACACTGTTTGAAAATCTTTTTTTGTGTGTGTAGGTTAGAATACCAATTGGATATCAGGAGGCTGCTGCATCTTTGAGGGTTTATTAAATGTACTTGTAATGTAGATGCTAGAACATGCCCTTCGGTTTTGTAAAAAGTCTGACCTGAGGGGAGGGAGGGAAATGTAATAATAAGAGTAGGTTTCGAAGTGTCAAAATTAATGCTCAGATGCTTAACTTCTGATATATCTGGTACAATCTGTAGATGTGCTAAATGATTGGCATTCTTATTAGTGTCAATGAAATTAAGATACTGTGGAGTGAAAGGGTTGTAAAACTTACTCTTCCTGATCAACTATTTATGATAAGAATGCTACTTTTAATTTATCCTAGCTGGTCGTTACATGGGAAAGTGTTGAAGTAAGATCTAATGTTTTCTCCTATCTGCAAAATAGAAATACCACATTTTTTTTGTTAGTCTGCAGCTGTGAATCCTGTAACTGGTGAAGAGCACACATGGTTTACCTGTAATTAGAATGCCGACTTCTTTTTTTCCGCCCTTTCTTCTTCACCCCTCCTCCCCCACACCCACTTGGCTTTTGTCCTTGTCTATAGGATTGCTATTAGGAAGAATAAATGGGATTTTAGATTTCTGTTAATGTTTATGACCTGGCAGCATACTGACTTCTTTATTGTTGTTGTTTGAAATCTTAGATGGTTTCTGGTATACCAAGGCTATTTTAAGACTGAGATGCTTTGGTTCACGTGCAAATAGAAGCTGTCAACTGTTCAGCAGAACCAGGATACTTTCAGCTCCCCAGCTGAAGGCTGCCATATACTTTCAGCATGTCCTTGTCTGTCTGAAAAAGTTCACAGCTGGTTAGCTGAATGACATGGAGGGCCTTTTTTCTTTCGTTATGCAGCTGGTGCTAGCTAGTGACTCAGTAGTGGAAGAGATTAAGAATGATGAGGTTCAAGAAGGAACAAAATGTTAATTTAAGCCCCCCAAAAAGGCCAGACTTGGAGGTTTCTGGAAATTGCAATTCAAAACTAGAGGAAGAACTCCTGTTTCCTTTTCTGAATAGAAATTCTCTTTTGGTATCAAATTAAAAGTATGCCAGTGAAGTGGCCCCTTGCCCCATCTCCATAGTGTTTAAATATTTGATTGGACACTGTTTAAGAGATAGTTTTCTTTGTTTAGAAATTGTTCTACTCCTCCTGAAAGGCAAGCTTTTTTGTTCAGGCTCAAAGAGGACTCCGAAAATTGCTAGTTGCCTGTGAATTTTTTTTTTTAATTTTTATTTTTGAGGGGGGGTGTCCTAAGTAACATACTGATGGATGTTGTATTCCTGCTGAGTATTTTCTGTCATTTTACAAGTTTGTTTTAAAATTAAGCGTCTGCTAGAAAGTAATGGTAGTTAATGACTTAGTTTCTTGGCCAGGACAAAGTTTAGTTTCCTTTTGTTATTAGTTCTGTGTCATCACAGAAAGTAGACTAATGGTATTTTGAGTTGTCTTACTTTTTTTTTTTCCTAGACACATTGGGCTGAATAGCTCAACATAACAAATTATTGTATGTGCTTTAGTTTCAAATTTTTCATGTAGAATCCAAGTTTTAGCATCAGGACTCAATTAAATGATAGTTTGATTTGACTGAAAAATTAATGGTCCGGAACTGAAACCTCGTAGTGTTTTTTAAAGTTCTTTTTTTCAATACTCCTGTTTTGAATAAAAATCTGGACTCAGCCCAGTAACATAAAGCTACATGTTCTCTCATCAGCTAAACATACATAATGATTAAATTTAACAGTGATTGTTTTCTCATTGCTTCTTTTGGCTGCGTAGGTATCTTTCTGCATTCATAAAATTAATTCCCTGGCCATGAGTGGCACTATACTGACTTACTGTGAAAAGTTTCTTGCTACTGTCTGTTGTCCTTTTCCGGAAATAATGATTTGCCAAGTACAAATCGTATTCAATAATTATATGTCATCTTCAATGACAGCTTAAACATTCAACTCCTGTTTACGCTTGAATTGGACATATTGATTTTTCATTTTAATGATAAACAGATTGGCATGTGATACATTTGACAATACATCTGCTTAAAATGTGTTAAGATCACTGAATGAAAAAAGGGTTTGCAATGCAGGCTAGTGGAGGCACTCAAGCCAAAAGTAAAATGAGGATGCATGCTACTCTAGGTAATTCCCAACAAAAGAGTGCAGTCCCTTTAATCCGGTATCATAGTAGGCATATTTATAATTGACTTTTCTGGTTTGCTTTTAGTCTGTCTTCTGGCCAGGAGGGATTCTGCAGCCAAGAATAGTGGGAGTATTTAAAAAAAAATTGTTGTGGCTTTACTTGAAAAATGGTTTTGGGCTTGAATTTTGATTTGTTCTCATAGAATATACTACAAATAAAAATGGAATTTGACCTAACTACAGAGTTTAACCTCTTGTTACCTGTGCATTCTGTTCTCAATAGTTTCATCTTTGGTGTTCTATACATCTGTGTATATGTATCTTAATGTGTTAAGAGAAAATGTGCTGACTGTATTAAAAACACCTTCTACTAAACTGTTGCTTTTGGATAAAGATGAAAGTTTCCAGGAATACTCCAATTTTGCTGATCATAATAGTTTACTTAACCCCCTAAAGTTTCTTTAGAACTTAAACAGATACCGTAGATTTGAGTTCTTGAAATTTTCCTGTGGAGTTGCATGTAAAACTGAGTGCTTGGCTCTATTATTTACTATCTAAATGTTATGTAAAAGCCAGGTATCCAGTTTTAGTTTTAGTAGGCACTGTGATGTAAATACTCGTTTCTGAGTAGAGTATTCCTATCAGATGCCAGGTACAACATAAAAGCATGGAAATATATATATACACATTATGTGTACATTCAAAACTAAATGATTGGTAAATGTTTGAAATGCTGTGGATAGAGCAGATTTAACCAGAAAATGACTTATGTCTTTTGACAAAAAACCCACACAAACTGTAGTGGTGGAATTGGTTGTGAATGCAGCAGTGTCTCAAGTGAAGATATACTGAAAGAATGTCTAAGTATTTATAATAAAAACCTTATGGTTTGTAGTTTGCAAAGCATGGAATTGAGAGCTTTGGGTAATCTTGATATTTGGACTTCTGTGCCTCCTGTCATAGAACATCTTGAGGCTCTTCTCGATCAGTGAGGCCATCACATGTGTTCTGTCCTGAACATCTTTGTCCATAGTGATTTTTAAGGCTGTTTCTTCATACTTTCATAATTTGAAATTTGAAAACAAGTGGTTCATAGTCCTGTACCACAAAAGAATGTATTTTTTAGTTTTAAATAAAGCACGAACAGTTTCAGAGGAACAGCAGATATTTTGTTGCTCGAAGTGGAGTGAACCCGAATAGTTTGTCTTTACAGTGCCTTTCCTAGGCTGTCTTTGGTCTTGGGAGTGTGTGTGTGTTTATGTTCAGGCTTGGCTTTTAACATGAAGGTGATGCAATGATTCCTTAAGAGCTCTGAGGGTACCGTATTTCTGTGGTTAGTTTGTTGCTGGTGTTTATTCTATTTGAACCCCATGCTCTTTACTTTGTGACTTACTAATACTTTTCTGTACATCCATGTTTTCTTTGATCTCATTTCCTTGTATTATCAGGATGCTGCTTTTATAAGTACTGCTGTATTTAATCACACAAAGGATAAATCCATATTCAGGTTCTGTGATCTTTGAGCATGACCTGTCATGACTTTACTTGCATTTCTGAAGATTCACGGAATATAAGACTCTATAGATTCAGTATGTTCCTGTGTTTTATTCAGCTGCTACAGCGTGGAAGTGAAGTATCTGTGCTTGTCAGAAAAAACCCGGAAAATTGTAGTTTGAATGTTGATTAATTGTGGTCAGTTAATGGTGAAAGGTGTACAGGATACTTCAAGAAATGTAGAGCTCTACAGATGGTTGCTTTTGCAACAGAAAGGCATTTTTCAGTTAAAGAAGGAACCTCACACCTTAAAAAATGCAACTATTATAGAAAAGTGTAGAGAAGCAAGGAACTGCTCGTTGTACTTGATTATATACAGTGGTGGTATGCTGTCTCTCCCAAAGAAATGTACCTTTTCCTGCCAGTCAGGTGTCTGAGTTGGGATGGGGAGGATAAAAAAGACAAAATTTCAGGCATATAAGCCTTTCTTCATGCTTGAGTAGATGCAGGACACAATTACTACAGGAACCCTGGTAGGCGCATGAGTCTGATACAGAACACTTGTACAGCACTGGTATAGGCTTTTTTATGTAAAATGTGCATTTAAGTGTATAAAACAACAGAGATGGAATCTTAAATTTTCTCTTATTAAAATATGCCAGCTTATCTTAATTTTCTCATTAGTGGGATATATGATAAATTACTGGAGACTTAGCTGCTGTGGCATTATTTATGTTAACTGATACAGCATAACAGTGTGATGATGAAAACGACCTGGGAGAGGAAGAGGGAAAGCAGAACTTGGACAGCTATCTACCGAAAGGAATCTTGACTGCCCTCTAGGTTTTTAAGTGGTTCTCAATTGCAAAAGAGTTATTTCGGTTATATTGCTAAAAATTAACACACACTCCACACTGTCAAAAAAACCCAAAGACCTCAACCCCCCCCCCAAACAACCTATCATAGCAAAACCTGCTGCTGTGTCATCACTTGGCTTGACTGTAGGCAGTACATTTGCTGTTTTGACTTAGATTTTCATCTAGTTCTAAATAGCAAAAATTAGAGTTGCCATTTCAAATAGAGATTATTATTATTTTTTTCCTTCTGTGACAACATGCTGCTTTCTGAAAAGGGCTGGGAGCTCTTTGGTGAGTTGGTGCCTGGCTGTTGATACACAGCTCATCAAGGCAGAGATCTAAATGCCAACTGTGAATAGTAAAGAGTCTGTACATTCTATTAGGATACCTTTGCTGGCTACAAATAAAAGGGTAGGAGACGAGCCACCTGGCAATGTCCCAAGTACATCTCAGGTCATGGAAGCCTCCTGGCAGAGACAGAAGGAAAGAAAACTCATGTCATATCTGATTGTTGTTGGGGTGAGTGTTGAGGTATGTGTGCAGTAGTTGGGGGGAGTGTTGTTGTTTAGAGCACAGCTCCAGAAACAGTGGAAAAAGATAATTTGGTTTATGACTTGTGTTTGGCACATAGCAATGAGCAGGAATCTTCTTGGCAGACCCCCCGCTCCTCTTCAGAACCACAAAAATAATAGAAATGGGCTGTCGGAAAAGAAAGATGGATGTTTGTAAAGGGCACTTGAAACTGGCAAAAGTTAGACAATGCCAAATAATTGAGCTGAGCCCTCCTGGTCTCCTGCTGATTTTAATATGATTTGATTGTTACTTTAGTTGTTCTTATAGTCAGAATACATGTGGGTATTTATAATTATCCTTGCTGTTTCTTTTCTTCGTGGATTTTTTTGGTCACGCTTTGCATGCATTTTGTCTCTTTAGTTATGTTGTAACTCCTGAATGGCGGGATGTGGGAAAGATTAGCCTTTTCTCCACTATCACATGGGTCTAATCTCTGGAAGGTGGCTTTTCACTGTGCTTGAAACGTACAGGAGAGCAGGAACGAGGATGACTGGTTTTTGGGTACCCATGTTCTTCCCAACCACGGCTGCTTCTCTTCCTCCTAGACTTTCAGAGCCAGTGAAACCCTAATCCTAATCCAGTTGGCAGTCTCTGAGGGTGCCATACTGTGGAGTGGGCAAAGACTTCTCTGTTGTTTAATTTGTGGCTGGGCACAATGAAAGCAAAGTGGTGCCTGCTGCTGTGATGCTGGATTGGAGAGCTGCTGGACACTGGTGCATTCGAAATATGAGTCCAAACGTTGCTGCTTGTATCTTTTTCTGCTTAAAGATGCCTGCCCATGTGTCTTTTTTCTCCCACTGCCTAATTCAGCAGCTGTGAGCTGCAGGCAGTAGCACATGTGCATTGGCTAAAATAACCAGCCAGCCTCTCCTTTTGCTCTTGCCAGAGTCTCATGTTGTTGAAAAGAGTTTTTAGGATCAGATCCGGCTTCTCAATTTACGTTATTCCTTTGCCCAAGACCAGCAGGAAGGCCTCATCAGGGTGGCCTGTCCTCTTATTCTTTTCTAGATCAAGTTTAAAAAATAGTAATTTGGGGAATTTAGTACAGTAGCTAAGTGGTTCTTATTTTAACTTTAAAGTAGTATTACATATCAGGAAAATGTCTTTTAGAAACAAGCTTTAGGGATTTTTTTTGTAGGTTTTTTTTAAGAGCTCATTTTTATTTTTACTCTTTTAAGCATGTTAAAATACTGTTTGAGTTTCTACATGCCTTTCATTTTATTGTAGAAGCAAGGGCTTTTGTTCTTTGGTTGCCCAGTGCAGTCTTAGAGGGCAGGTAGGTAGAAATGCAGGTCGCCTGCTATTCTCTTGAAACTGATCCTATGTATGTGAATGATAAGAATATGAACTTTGCAAAGGCAAATACAATCTTTTTAGGGAGAGATCCTGGACCCTACACCCAGAGAAAATGCACTCTCCTGTATCTGTGGGCACTTGCTTGTATATTCCAGTCTGAACATTCTTATGCCAAGATGCATCCTGAATCAAATTTTTATTATTGAGTTATAAAACCCTGAAAACTGTTTTTATAATGGATATGTTGAAAGGCCATCAAATTTAGGACCAGGCACAACTATAATTTTACAGGCATTAGGCATCTGAAATAACTTTGTCTGAAGATTACACCTGGATTTGTCATCCGTTTTCTAGGAAATACTTGAACTGTGTTTTATGCACACAAAAAGACTTACTTCAGAAGATAAGGAGCTCTGAGATTTACATTCCAATATTCAACAACATTTTTTAAGTGCTTTTTTCATTCTCATAATAGAGCTGTCATAAACTATGTATTTTAAACATATCAAACTAAATTTGTGAAAAAATTCTACGTGGAATCTTGATGCTGCATATTTGAAGTGGAAAGTGTCCCATAAGGTTAGGTCAGCTTTTTACAAACCACATCTATTAACGGAGAGTCTTGTAGTTTTGCTTATTATTTAATAGTTGCCTTAAATTACATTTTCATATATGAATGCTTGATGTGTGAGGAAGGTTCCCTGGGGCTGCATCTTGCACTCTGGGAGGAAACAAATGAAGAGTTGCTGTTTCATCAAACAGGCAAAACACTTGCAATATGTTCGGGTGTAGTGGAAGAAATTCTCCTGACAGGCTGGAATGAAGGCAAGGCCTGTAAGGAGGCAGTATTCCAGCAAAAGGATGTGTGTCCAATTCCTGCACCAGCCAGCTGTTGATGTGCACTCCCTTGACATAAGGAACAGCAATGCATCACTGTCAGAATGTCACGCTGGCTTTTAGGGGTCAATTCTATGTTGCTTGGATGTCTTGTAGTGACCGAAGTTCTGTCATGCAGAGCAGTAAAAGGTTTTTTTTTCTTTTCAAATTTGACTTCAAGCAGTGCTAGACCTCCTATTTCTGAGGGATAATCTGTTTTCTCTAAAATGTGGACAGTGTCTTTTGCAGAAAAGATATTGAAATGTTTCCCTTTGGTTGTTGTAAATTATATAGAATGGAGAGCATGTTACCTGCCACAAGCCTCTGAGCATGAACTCGGTAATGTGACTGAATCAGCTAAATAATCTCATTGGACTGCATCCTTAAGGAGTGTCAGGAATCAGTGTCTTAGGTAGCCCAGAGAATCACAGTGTGGCCCAGGCAGGGTGGCTGTGGTTGTACCACCACAGTGTGACACGGACTGTACACTAAATGTAGGCCCAAATGTTTCTGGCTGTGCTGGGATGTTCTGTATCTATTTTCAGACAGATACTCTTACTACAGACTTAATTAACAAGTGTCATTGCATGGACCTTACTTTTCTGTGCAAAGTTCAGTTCAATGTGTGTGTGCTGCGGGGGACTTGCCAGGGGAGAGATATGGGTGGTCAATGCATGTCCAAATTTCACTTTATTTTCACTTCTCTTTAGCTTGGAAGTTGGGATGATATAGGTGGTTTAAAAACCTCAGTCATTAAGGCTACTGTAGAGTTAAATAGTGGTTGCAGAGATTTCCTGTGATCTGGAAAGGCTGCTGTTACAGCAAGGAATATTGAGGGGAAAGCTCTAATTACTTGAATATTTAAGTGAAGTGTGAGTTGAACCACACATGAATTCAGCAGTGTAAATCATTGTAGTGATAACATAATCCACTGAAGAGATGGGCATTGCCATCATTCTTGTTGGTGATTAATCACTTACCAAATTAGGGAGAAATTGTAAGGAGAGTTGGTTATATTGCTACTTCTCCCAGCAAAGCAAATAAGCAGTGGCTGAAGGAGTTACCTACCTGTCTGTGGGAGGTAAGTATGTGAGTAGAAAGGAGGGAGGAAATTGGTGACTCCTAATAGGAGGTGTATATTCAGTGTATACACTGAATATAAAAATCTAGAATCTAAAAACTCCCTTGTTATTTTTTCTCCATTTTTATCAATAAAAATTTTATTGATCTTGTAATACTTAGTGTATCAAGTTCATTCAAAAAATCCATTTATTTAAAAGCTAAAATTTGCATATTTAGTTGCTTCTTATGTGCACATTTTAGGGGTTTGTGTCTGCTCAGTTCTTGTAAATAGGTAAACTTTTCAACTTCCAATAAATCATGACCATCTTGCTCTAAAATAATTTGCTAGCATCAGGGGAAATAATGTTGTCCACTTTCTAAAAGTTCTTCCCTACTTCTATCACTTTTTGGCAAGTATCATACATATCTCCATGTTCTCTTCCTGATGAGGAAAATCCATTTGGGAAGATTTTGTATGAAACCTTGGTCCTTCTGAAGATGATGACGAAGTTTTTCCTGCAAAAAGCCACGAATGCAACCCATTCCCACAGAAAGTGCTTTAAACAGACCACGTGGATCACCTTCTCGTGTTCTTGCACAGCAGCATACTTGCAGCTTGGGAGAGGTCTGGGTTTTGTCACGCGTGACCAGCTTGCGGCCTCACCGTGGCTGTGTGTTTGGAAGGCTGCAGCTTTGTTGTGTACCTGTGACGTGCCAGGTAGCGTGGTCTACTTGGGCAAGAACCAACTGAGCTGAGTCTGGGAGCAGCTTCTTGGTGTCAACAAGGCACTGGACCCCATCAGTGTGGGTCCAGAACGGTGCTGAGGTGGTGCTACGGTGCTGGAAGCCCTTGTATCGCTGTGTGTGGAGCATGGCTGCTCTCAGAACATGCTCAAAAGGCGCTGGAGAATGTTGTGTTGCCTCACGTGGGATCTGCCAAGCTTCTTGCAGGCAGAGAGGTAGGAGTAGCTTTGTTATTGTACTTTTGCAGATAATGGGCTTGATAGTTTGTTTTGCTCAAGACTGCTGCAGGTTTCCATGGCAGAGTTAGGAGATCAATCTGTTCAAATCGTGGAGTTCCTTATCCATTATGACTTTACCAGTTTAATAGGTTTCAGATGTAAATAATCTGTGTTGACTATTTGGCTGATGAATTGTTTCACACCTGCTTTGCCTCGCATTTTTTTGGGGGGCGGGTGGGGAGGACAGAATTATCTGGGGAAAACTGCATATCAGATGAAGTTGAAACCTGAACAGCAAGTGTCAAATAAAAATGATGGGAAAGGCTTGCAAAGGTGGCAGAAGCGCAATCAAGATTGCAGTTAGATATGCCAGTGCTTTTTGAAGAATATGTGTGTGGTTGGTCACTTCAGAAAAATATATATTCAGAGGGGCACGTAGATTCGAGTATAGAAAGCATGGAGCATAATAATGCTCCAAATAATGGATGGGCTTCATTTATCAACTTTATAAAGTCATGTTAATTAGTAAAAATGGAAGCAGCGTGGTGGCGGTGGTAACGTTATGTCTAACTTACTCTGCTAAAAACCCAGAACGTGAATCATATTTATAAGGGGATCCCAAGAAAGGTATGTGTTGAATTGCCCAGATGTTTGAGTTCATGGTCTGTTATTTATCTGTTGTAGGCTCAAACGATGAATAATGGGGATACTATAGACCAGCTGTCCTGGAGGTGCTGGGGAGACTGCTTTATTCTAACTGGGAATTGTTTCCTTTTCCTGGAGGATACAAACTGATGATTTCCTATCACTTATTTAGGCATTTCTAAATAAGTGCAGGAAATCATTCTGCAAGCCATAACATTTTTATATATTTTTTAACAATATCTGAAAACATTTCTGAATAGGCCCAAGTCACTGAAGTCTTCGAAGTTTTATGGAAGGCCAGAATTGACACTAATCAAATTTACTACTGCAGTTTTTTGAGAGACAGCATGAGGTTGAGCAAAATAATTTGAATTGAAGAGGAGTCGAAGATTTGCTAAAAAGGAGCTGGAGCAAGACTGTGCATGCTTTTCCTGGAAGGAACAGGAATTTTGCAGTAAACATTTGTATAATGGATAGTAAAAAAGCCACCACTACTGGGCTCTGTTTTATAACGACATATGAGTAGCTAAGAATGTCAGTTCAACTGAAATATTTATTTTTACCTCCAAAATTAACATAAAATATGAATCTATATCTGAAGAAAATAAGCAATGCCTATTTGTTTAAGAATAGGTTGGAATTATGCATTCAATTTCTTGAATGTAGAGGGATTTTATTAAAAATTACCAAAGCTATGTTAGAAATAGTGTGCGTATTTGGAGATCATCTGCAAACTTAGTAGCAGATTGACAGGTATTGGTCTGGCAGGTGTGTATAGATTAGGGTATTCTAACTTTGCTGTTGTTGTTTAATGTACTGAGACTATTACATACTTTGTCACAAGTAAATTTTTACTAAAATAGCTGTTGACGTGGGAGCTATAACAATCACCTTTGATGGGACTGGGGGCAGTTCTCTGTAGTGCTGATTAAAAAAACATCCCAAACCTTGAGTTGAATTGGAAGGGGAGTATTAAATATAATACCTTTTTTCAGCTTGTCTAATACTTTAATGTTTCTTATTGACTTGGAGAATTTTATCCAACATTTCATGTGTCTTGTGAGAGTGTTATAGCATGTTTTGTTTTGAAGCCATAATAAACAATGTTTGCAAAAACGTGCTTTAAATTTTATTCCTAAATCCAGAGGTGGGGACAGAACAAAATTTTAAAAACATGGAATACTGATGTTCTTTTAGTATAAACTCTAATGAGCACCTTCTTGTGTGCAGTCTGGCAGCTATCAATTCCAAGCCTAGAAGGGATCACAGAGTCTGCTAAATGTCTGAAATAAAGCCAGCAAACCACTGAGAGCAGCAGGGATGCGGGAGCAATCCTAAAACCTCCTGCACCTGCCACATGTGTCCAGTCACTGCAGATCTGAGTATGAAAAGCTTGCTGGATACCTGTGAGAGGGCTAGGCACACTTGTGCTCCTGCTGCACATTATTGCATCTGTCAACATATCGTATCTATTGCTAGATTTACGTGGCATTACTGACAAAACATACTCTGTTTGTGCTGCCTGTCAAAGCCCTCCTATTTATTATTATTGTTCTTTTTGTTTTTCCCTAGACTGCAGACAAGATGGGCAGACAGGTCTTCAGCTCAGCTACCTGGTAGTGTGAAGTAGCTGTAATGTTGGCTTAACTCATGGCTGAAAGACTCTTCTGTTGACAGAAGGTCACCAGGATGGCACTTCTGCTGCCTGAAAAGGCTTCTGCTTTCCTGTTCAGTGTGAGCACCCTTTCCTGAGCAAAGGTGAGTGGGCTGTAACATTTCAATGTGCTAGGAACTCCTGGCTGCCAGAAGTGGACTCTGAGTCCATATGAAGCTAGGTGTGAACTATCGTGCATGGGACTAGCCCAGGGATAACAGAGGGAAAATGTGAAGGTGATATAAAACTGCTGCTGCTGCTTCAACTCTTCTCCTCTGAGGAGGCATAAAGAGACAGCTTAGAGTTGAGGCCAAACTTTCTCCAGAGGAATTTTGCCATATAATTTCTTGTTGGGGATGAGTGAGAAATTACATAAAAGGGACTAACATGTTAGGGTGGGGGGTATTTACATAAACTCCTTGGTATACCTAGTTCAGATGCATAAGGTATTCATTGGTTTCTGTTGCTTTGTCTTTTACTATTTGCTTCCTGATTTTTAGATAATCTGTCACACCTATCTGATCCAAAGGAATATAGGATTTAAAAAGAAATGTGTTAATATAAGGCAGAGAACCCTTCAGAGCCCCAGTGCAGAGAGGTGGTGCCAGTTGCTGAACGAACAGTAAAGGCACAACTTCTCTGAAAAGATCATCTGAGGTTTGAACACTGGCTGAGTTGAGTGATGATATGGTTTTGTGGTACTGAGATGAGCATTGCCTATCAGTACCTGTAAAACTGCAGTGCTGCTCTGAAGGATGTTTGTCCATCATGAGAAGGTTAGCAGCTTTGGACATGAGGCTGCCTTTGGGGCTTTGTGTACCAGCAGCCCCCTTTCTGACAAGCTGCTTCTCAGAACTTTCCAAGACAAGCATGAATTTTGACAACTCGTGGTATAACACTGGTGTGTGAGGCTTTAAAACATCAAGTCTACTGAATGTGGATTTTGTTGCCCCAGTGTTGGCAAAAAGTAGCCATTGAAGCTTCATAGAAGCTAAAACTTTCAAACATTGACATACACATCCCTTGCAAGATGTCAATTTGTAGGGATTTTTGACCTGTCTTTTGATAATAATCCAAATATTCAGCATCAGTATTGCCAATCTTGAGTCAAAATTCCTGCTGCCAGCTTTATGGCAGCCACTCTTTTAGTATTGCTGGATGAGAGGTTGTGGAGATGTGATCAGCCAGAAGAGCCAGTGGTTGTTTGGTGGTGGTGGGGAAAAGATTTAATATAAAGGACAAAAATAATTCTAGAAGGTGTTAGTTCATTTGTCCCTGTTGAAAAATGAAAGATGTAGTTCAGCTTCCTCTGTCATCAAAGGAAGTAATTCTAATAACTTCAAGCATTTCATATATAGATTTTGTGTCTGGTTTAATTTCAAATATAAAAATTTGTGCCAGGTGTTCTGTGGGTTTTTGCCAAGAGTCTTAAACAAATGAAAGCCAAATGAACTTGGGAGATTAGTGGTTTGTGCCTGAGAGGGAATTTTGAGCGGCGAAAATCGGCAAGTTCAGCTCTTGCAGAAGCCGTGGGCATTGCTGTAAGCGCTGTAAAATGAGTATTATAAACCTGAGCAAAGTCAGAGCTTTGTAAATGCATGCAGACTGTCTGAGGATCTTGGACAGATGTTTCAGATGTTAAAACAGGATAGGCTTTGGCCATCCAAACAATCTGTCACTGTGCGTGTGTTCAATAGGCAAATAAGAGGGAACGCCAGCTTTTTTCATGTAAATCTCCAGGGATTTTCCTCTAGGGTTCAGAGCTCTGGCAAAAAGCTGTCTGCAAGAATAATTAAACATATTGGGGGGTGGGGGGGAGAAACCCTGAAAAATTTAAACAAAATATCCAGTGCACAAGCACAGCATATGTGCATCTTTGAATTCAACATATCAGTGCTTACAATTAGAAAAAAAAAATCTATACTATAAAAAATTCCTAATAAAATTAGGTATTTTGAGGCTGTCTAAAGGAGCACATAGTTTTGTACTGGGAATTGGTCTCTATCCAGTATTCTTTACATGTATTTGTTGATGGATACAATGCACTTGTATTATTGCACCGATTTCATTCTTGGATGATTTCCCCTTTGGCATACTAGTGGCAGTTTTTCATTGGTTATTCATTTATATTATTGATTAACACCTACTGGACCAATTTATTAGTCCCTCTGAATCCATTTTAAGTATCAGGGCTTTCTAATGGAGAAATATCCTTTACAGAATACTAACATCACACTTGTAAAACATTCATTGGCTTCATTTATTTTACTGTGTATAGCATAAACCATAAACCATACACCACCAAGTAGATGTTCTTTTGTTACAGGTCTCCAATTTTGCAAGCCTTCTGGCTTTTTTGATATGGAAATATTACCTGGAGCACAAGTGAAATCTAGTCTGTGAGACTCGTGGGGCTTCTCTTGTCTATCATGGAACTATTAGTAGTTCTTCAAGGAAAAAATTTTTCCCTGTTCTCATGCACTTGCACGTGTGGTCTTGCTTGTTGTGTTTGGGGAAAATGTGGAGATTGCCTCTGTTGTTTGTATCTTGGGGGTATGGGCTGAACCAGTTAAAATGAGACAGTTCTCTCTTTCGGCTGGAGTAACTTAAGCAGAGAATGGTTCAAGTACATGGCACAGTGAGATAATTCTTCAGGAAAGCTCTTGGGTCAAGGAATTGTAACTCTGTGACATAAACATACAGGCTGTATCTTCAGAAACCCCTCATGGGCTGATAAGATGAAGTACTCTGGTTTAGGATTATGTGTTCCCTATTGTTCTTAGGGAAATATCTTTGCATGTCACTAGGTACACATATATTTTTCAGTGTTTGAGTTGTCAAAAACCTCGTGTGCATGTGCCAGAATTAGTGATTAAAGGCCTAAAAACTGAATGGCAGTGAAATTCTACCAGCCTCCAAAGCTTAGATTATGTTGTACATCTGTTAGCGACCTTGGCCTGTGTGTTCTGGTAAGAAGCCATCTAGTTTGATTTCCTTATTAGCAGATAAAAATTGTTTTATTCATAAATTTCTACCTTTGTTGCAGCTTGTGATTGACGTGCTCTTGATGATTGGCAGGTGTGTGATTACAAGATCTTTGCATGATGCCTGGGGCAGGCCTAAGTATATGGGGGAGAAAGCCAGGGTTCCAAAAAAAGGTATGAATAAGGCTAGTGTTCTGAACTTCAGCTGTCCCCCTCCAGAATGGAGTAATACTAGAAACTGTCTCTGTCTGCAGTAAAAAAATGTACTGCTCTTGGACCTTTCTGATCTGAAGTGCTTAAAACAAATAAACAAAATATTAAATGTAACAGATTAAAAGAAATAACCATAGTTAGAGTAATAGCAATTAAGACAGAAAAAATAATTGTGGAATTTTCATACTCTAATCCTTCAATAGTTCCTAGATCTCCTTCCATTAGACCGTTTTGGAATGGTCCTTGTATTTCACCAAGGGCACATAACTGGTGAGAGTTTGCAGTAGGGCTGTGATTTAAGACACAAACAGATGTAGGGCAGTAATGTGGCAGTGGCAGATGAATAGGTGATGAGTCAGGAGAGCTTTGCGTAGTACAAAGGATAAACGTTGTCAGTGCAAGTTGTCCTGTTTCTTTTCTTTAAAGACACCTCATTTGGGATGTGCTGTTTTCACCGAATGAAACGTAATGACTGTCTTCTGACTTGGTAACTACTTTGAAACTGGGTAAAGCGTAGGCTGCAATTATGAATTAGTATTTACTGAAGCTGAGCATGCAATTCATGGTGCTATATTGCTTTGAAGCCCAACAGTTAATACTTGACACATTTCATGGGGTCAAAACCAAATATTTTAGTAACTGAAAGTATGCCAGAAAAGTCGCATGAACTTGAACTTAAATTTTATTTCTCAATGTCCTATTTAGACAACACTATGGAGTCATGCAGCGCAATGAGATCTACAAAGCAGGAAACATTTATGCTAGGATATTCCCTAACCTTCATACTCAGTCTTTTCAGAAACATCATTTCTTGCTGCCTGTGGGGTCTAAACAGAGCTTAGGGAAATCCGAGGCCTTGGACTATGGAGGAAAAGGACTGGATTAATAAATGTCCATAGACTGTGGAAAGAATTTGATGCTGACTAGCATTTTCCTCATGGGCCCCCTTCTGCAGTGAGAAACTGCATTTCACGGGGTATTTGCAGAAAGCTCCATCAGAACAGCTCCACAGAGTTACACGGTCTAGAGTGCTATGAGAGGAACAAATGTTAAGCCTGGTATGGAGTGGAGGGGCTCCATGGAGATAGCGTCTGCTGCACTTTCCAGCAGTCAGTGGATTATTTCTTTATAAAAAAAGAGATTGATGCATCCCAGTCATCTCTCCTGAATGTATACTTAGGTTATTTTCTTCCTCTTCTGCCTTTAGCATTTCCCACTCTGTTTCTGCCATGGAGGCTGTGTGTGTGCGCAGAAGAAATGCAGGAATGTTGTCTGGTGGATGCAATATTCTGTTTTCTTCATGGATTTTAGTGGAAAGCCCTAAGAAACTGAGAGCATGGGTTCTCATGACTGCAATGATTCATGCTCTCGGTAAGGGAGTATAAGCCCAGGTTTTAGTGAGCAAATTAGCTTTTATGTGCTAGTGACTATATAATTATTTGGACTTACTAATGATTTGGCGCTTACACAAGATAACCTTCTAGTTTCTTTTTGCTCTCTTCATTTCACCCTGCTTGTGGGAAAGAGTGCTCAGAATGAATGTACAATGTGTGGAATAAATTCTCATTTGATTTTAATTATTTGCTCTGTATATTCCAGTGCATTTTGTGGGACCCCAAACAGACTGGATGGCAGGTCAATTACAGGATGTCTATCCACAAGTGCTGTTGAAACTGGCTTACAGCATGGCTTTGTTGGGAATAACTTGCCCTTGTTCAGTCACTGAGCCATTTGTAGGTTCCTGTCTAGGCTTCTAAAGTGCCCAGAATTGTAAAATACGCATAATATGCACGTAATGTTTTGATTTTTGACAAAGGTAACTTCCAGAGACTAGGTGGCTCTGACTGGGCTGGGCTGAAGTTGGAAGACAGAACTCTTTAAAGCCTGTTCACGTGTAAAAGAGCGACTTGGAGCGGCAGATTTAGTTTGTGATTTAACAATCCTTCCTGCTAGACCTCTGCTAATGCTAATTAGGGCTGGATCAGCATGTGCGCTCAGTTGTGCTGTGTTGAGCCAGGCGCAGCACAAGCTGTGCTGTTGCTACCAGCCCAATGCCAGCTGCAGTAGCACAGACGATACCTGATCCAGCATAAAGTGAAGAGTGGTGTAGACAGATGACACCTGATCTCGCTCAGTCTGCTGGGACAGCTACTCCTTGAACGTTTTTAACAAATCTGAAATGACCAAGCAATTTTTCGCTGGCTCTGCAGTCTGTGTCATGGCTTCAGTGTTCCTGATACAGCAGTAAGCATCTTAAAGCAATATCCTTCATCTTGCAAAGCCATACCTATATTATCTCAGTAAACATCTGCCTGTGCCCTAAGGAGTTTATTGAATATGCCTTGTAGATAGGAGATTAAACCCCACAAATTCTAGTTCTGTTTGGACATTATTATCACTTAGTTGTCAGACAGTTTTGTGCCAAATGCCTGTTCCTGTAAATGCTTAAGAATTAGTACAGTTTTGTTGCCTTCAGTGAGCACTTTACTTATCAGGCTAATACATGTTAGCTGTTGGCATCTGGATCCTAAGCCAAAGAAAGTTTTCCATGGTAAGAAGGTAAAGACCACAGACACCAGCTATTTTAATTTGATTGGGGTTCAGTTGGAGTCTAATTTTAAGTAATATCCTCTTAAGGATTATGCACAAATTCCATTGAAAGTTGGACTGAGATCTAAAGCAGTAGGAGGACATTTTTGATACATATAACTATTAACATCTTGGTTTACATCTGTTATCCAAAAGAGTTTGTGATGTTTAATAAATGACAATTTCTGTGTGTGTGTCTGTAAGCAGGTTTGGGGGCCCTGGTGTTTCTTTTTGAGGTGCAGTTCTGTGTTAATAATATAGGAGAAGTGTGGCTTGTCTTCTCATAGCACTAAAAGTGAGATAATCCCTGTGTAAGGAATCAGTAAGTATGGTCCGTTTAATCTAGTCCCAGTGTGAAACTGTTGACATTTGTTCTTTTTTTTCTATCATTATGTGACTGGGCCTGTTTTGTGCTGGATTAGGCACAAATCTCCTATGCAGCACATTTGGCATGTTACTAGTAGTTTAACTTCATTAATAATGTATGAAGGAAATGTAATCCATGACAAGGAAGGAAAGAAAAGTATTTTTACAGCTACCAAATCCTCTGGAATGGGTAATTATTCAAGATTTGATGTTTGATGTTATAGTTTACAACTGAGCTCCTTCCACAGAAAAAAAAAATACATACATACAAATATAGTAGCACTATAGGAAATGTGCTACTTCTTATTTGAGGTTGTATGTACTGGTTTAGAATGCATCAAATGCAGAGAGGAATGTAGATTGTAAAAAGAATGTTCTTTATCTTACGTGTTGTAAGCAGCAGTGTGTTTTGATCTCAGTGAAAAAAAACTCAGACAATATAGCAAGCTTTTTAAAGGGGAGGAAAAAAGGCAATGAGCAGCTACTCACTGAGTTATGTTGACCTTGCATAAGAAAGAAGATTAATTCCTTGTGTTTGTCAGCTACATAACATAGAGCCCATATTAGTCTATGGGCTGCTTCAAACAAATTTTCTTATTTAGAAATTCAATAGCATACTTGGTATTCCCTCTCACCTGCGAGTCAGTCCTAAACAGCCTCAATATTCGAGGTGGCTGAAAAGTCACAGTGTGCTGCACAGACCCTAAACCAGCCCCAAAGCAGCAGTCACTCGCAACTACTTTTGTGTTCTGCACTCCTGTCACATTTGTGCTATCAGAGCAACAGCTGGGGAGACTTTTTCAACAAAGATGAGTGTCAGATAATCCTGATGAGATTCCACATCCAACATCTTTTGTAATTATGTCACATTCAGCTGTAATGGAATAATTCAAGCTGAAAGGACAAGCTTTGATCCTTTCTTAAACCTTTCCCTGTGGACTGGCTATCTAAAAGATTTAAAGATATTTCTGTTACAAGATCTAGTGTTTCCTCAGAGAAGTCATGTTTCTGAAGCAGTGAGATCTGCAAGAGCAATATTATTTGCCAAATACATCTCTCGGACCATTTTTGCAAAATAAAGATGTCAATAGGAATATGCCCTTCTGTAACCAACAAGGAAGTTAGAATTTATTTTAATATTCTTTAAGTCATTTTTGTGCACAGAAAATGGGCTTTATTTGTTAACAAATCACAGTTGTGCAATCTATAAATATTGGTGTAAAATTATGTTTGTGCTGAAGGAAATACAAATTTATTTAGGCAAGGATCACATATATTGGGAATATCTATTTAGAGAAGTAAATGTTTCTGAAGAGCCACTCTTTACAAATAATTAGTTGACACTAGGATTTTTGAAATAAGATTTAGTGGCCAGTTTCCTATTGAATTTCAATACAATTTCAGTACTTTATGCCCCTAGGCCCTTTCGGTAAACTTAATTAAGTTGGAAAGGCCTTTGGGTCTATATAAAAAAGTTCTTCAAAGGAATCTTTCTTATTCCTGGACAATGTTTTGTATTCTTTAGTGTTACAGAATATGGCACTAGCTATTTTATGTTTCTGAACAGAATAGCGTGGGTATGGATCTGAAAACTGCTGTAGAAGATCTTTCCCTGGGATCCTTTTGGCCTCAGTTTGGAGAATAGAGCTTGGATCCCTAATTTTTCTGTGTGTCAGATTTATGCCAATGTAAATCCCATGACTTCAGTGAACGTTTTTCATTTGTTTCCTGGCCTCCACTGGAAAGAGAACTGTTTCTTAAGGTTTTCACACATGGACTACATTAAGGGGTCACATTCAGATGATACTCTTCTGGCATTTCCATCAGCCAGGGGTCAATGAAGTGCTATCTGGGCTAAGGATATAGGGTTGGGCATGTGTTTAGTCAGCTCCAAATTTCCCATCTGTCAGACATGAGAAATTCAATGTCTTTTCGTGCATGCCTGTTTGCTTAGGGTCTAAGAATCAGTGTGGCAGGGGTCATTTCTGAGGGCTGTGCTGGTGGAGTTCTTTGGTATGCCTCCAAACAACCTGGTGCGTGCCTCACTTCTGTCTACTGGTGTTTAATGCTCACTCATCTTTATGGTCCTGAATTTGTGAGGCCTATGATAGAAGCTGACCTCTTCAGAGGTATACAAATGGGAGAGGCCTGCTTTCGCACAGTCTCTCCTCCAAGTTTCTGCTACACATGTAGAATGTTATTAATTTTGCCTTAGCTTTAGTTTAGTTAATAAATAAAATCAATAACCAAGGTCCTGGGAGAATATTTTTCTCTCTTTCCCAGGATGTATTTCAGTTTATCTGCAAGCTAATAAATGGTGGTGACTAATGATTGGTATGAGCAAACCTCAAAAGCATCAATTCAGAAAGCAGCCTCAAGTTTGGACATTTACCCAAGTTAGTTGTGTCTCTTGAGTGATCAATCTGGTCTGAAAGCTTGAAGGATTTCTTCCTCCATTTTGCTGGTTGAAAGGAATTGTTCTGCCTCCAGCTCAAGAGAGCAAAATTTTGGGATGTAATACATAAAGTTGGTCTTGTGCCTCTAAGGATGGATGCTGAGAGGGCTGAATTTTAACTCTTTTGTATCCATTGTTACTCAATGGGACAATTGCATGCTGCTGGCTAGTGCAATTGATACCCCTGAAAAAGGGGTTATGTTTCCACATGGATCGCAAAGTAAGCCTTGGATTTTTCCCATGTCATTTGAATCTGTCCTTGACCTCAGTCATTTATTCAGTTGTTCAATAAGTACCTCTAGAATTTGTGGAGAGTGGACAAGGTACTAAAAAAACCTGAGGAAAAGGACAGTGCTTGCTTATCTTATAAAATAGTGAGGGGTTGATGAGAGGAAAGAAGCTGGGCACCTTCTAGACTAGCCAGAGAGATTTTAGAGGTTCTGTGGAAAAAGATCCAATGCTAATTCACAAGAGAAACATGACTTAGCTGTGTTTCTTTATTGATAAAAACTTGAGCAGAACTGTAACAGGAAGGACAACATTTATTTTCTTCCTCTCTTGCCGTTGTAGGCCTGCAGCTGGAATGCTGTGTCCCATTTTGAACATTACACTTCAAGAAAGACTTCACAGAACAGCAAGGTTGGAAAGAACCACTGGAGATCATTTAGTCCAACTTCCCTACTCAAGCAGGGTTCCCTAGAACATGTTACTTAGGATTGCATCCAGATGGGTTTTGAATATCTCCAGGGAAGGAGACTCCACTACCTCCCTGGGCAATTTGTTAGTTGTTCAGTCACCCTCGCAGTAAAAAAGTTCTTCCTCTTATTCAAGTGGAACTTCCTATGCATCAGCTTCTGCCCACTGCCTCTTGTCCTATTGCTTGGTGCCACCAAGCAATAGGAAAAGAACCACCTGACTTCCTGCTCTTGACACCCTATTTTCAGATACTTGTAGAAATTAATGAGGTTCCCTCTCAATTGTCTTTTCATGAGGCTGAACAGGCCCAGCTCCCTCAGTCTTTTCCCATAAGTGAGGTGGTCCTGTCCCTTTTCCCTCTTTGTAGCTCTCTGCTGGTCTTGGCCCAGGAGCTCCAGGGACCTCCGTACTGGGGAGCCCAGAGTGGGCCACAGCACTCCAGCTGTGGCTTCGCCAAGGCTGAATAGAGGGACGGGATCACTTCTCTCAATCTGCTGGCAATGCTTTTCCTAATGCACCCCAGGATACCATCAGCCTTTGTGGCCACAAGGACACTGCTGGCTCGTGGACAGCTTGTTGTCCTCCCGGACCCCCAGGTACTTCACAGCAGAGCTGCTTTCCAGCAGGTTGGCCTCCACCCTGTAGTGGTGCACCGGGTTCTTCCTTCCCAGGTGCAGGACGCTGAACTTGCCCTTGCTGAGTTTGAAAGGGTTCTGCTCTGCCCATCCCTCCAGTGCATGAGATCCTTCTGAAAGCCTGTGCAGCCCTCTGGGGTATTGGCCACTCCTCTCAGCTTTGTATTCTCAGCAGATTTGCAGACGAGGCACGCTAACCCTTCATCCAAGTTGATGGACAAGCTAAGCAATACCGGGTCCAGTATCAACCCCTGGGGAACACCTCTAGTTACAGGCCTTCAACTAGGCTGTGGTGCTGATAAAAACCCTGAACCCTGCCCTTCAGCTAGCTCTCAATCCACCTCACTGTCTACTTTTCCAGCCTGCAGTTTTTGGGCTTGCCTATGAGGATATCATGGGAAATAGCGTCAAAAGCCTTTGTGGAAGTTCAGGTAGACAATATTCACTGCTCTCCCCTCATCTATCCAACTAGTTGTCCCAACATAAAGGCAATTGGACCTGAACTGGTTGCAGAGAAATGAAGGAAAAGCGCTGAGCACCTTTGATGGAGGATGAGGACAGGCTGAATGGACTGAGTTCTTTAACCTGATGAAGGCAGTACCGGGGAGGTGACATAATGGTCTGCAAGCCCTTTCCAGAACCAGTATAACATTTTTATCTCTGTGGTGAGTAGGAGTAGTAATGGACTTGAACTTCAGGAAGATGGATTAGTAGTAGTTTTTGGTAACATTCTCTTAAAAATAGAACTGAAATGTTTAAATATCTTGTTGAGAGACTCTGGTCTGTTCTTGGAGAACACTGAAAATAAGTTAAGTAAGCACCTATTGAGAATGATCTAAGCGTGGTTTATGCCATGCCTGAAGTAAGGTAGAGAAATGACCTCTTAATGTCCCCTATGACAGTATTCAAAACCTGTGATCAATTGTCTGTGATAAAATACTGTATATGTGTATTACTAGAAATATGGCTGGAACTTGGGTATTGGTATACCTGTGCCAATGACACCAAATTGCAAACTTTTCTGAATCATGTGTATGATCACTGAAGAGTCAGTTCTTCAGCCACTGGAATTAAAGACAGGCTGCTGGGGTGAATTTACAGGACCAAATCCCTGCAACTTTTAAGTGCATTGGCCAACCTAAAAATTAGTTTAGGCTTAATTAAGTGTTCATTGAAGCTTAGGTGTAGATCCAATCCCAAGGTGAAATCCAGATTTGTATGTAGTGGATAAAGTTTCACTGAATTGAAGATGTGATTGCAGTTTGGCAAAATCAAAGCAAACGTAACCAGCTCAATGCACTGAAGTGTCGTTTCTGCAGCAAACTGATAATTGTGCATGTGGATAGCACGGGGGAGCTGCCTCTGCATGTTGGCATTTCCTGTGCTAAATCACTTTATATGTTTGGAGATAATGTATTGCCTAGCAGGAAACTGGCTTGACTCTTTTTGCTTACTGAAAGGTACAGTATTGATAAAATCCAGCCATTCCAAAAGGATAGGGGCTGATCGCAATCTGTCAGCTAACTGCAGATTACTTCAGGTTAGTGGGCAGAGCTCATAGGACGTGTGTGATGCTGCAAAGTGCTGGTGAAAGGCAGGAGACTGTTCAGAGGAAAGCAAGCAAGACACCCTACTCACTGACAGGCTACAATGGTAGCAATAAGGCTTAAAGACATCTGATCCAATTCCTGTTCCTGCATCCTTTCTACCTGCTGGGGCTTTGATAACAGCAATAAATCTGTTTTTCTAGTGCTTAAACTTTCTCTATTTGGGAAGCTTTTTGGAAAAGTTTGTGACTGGCAGTGGAATTATTCAAATAAGTGCAGTTACAGGGCTGAGAAATACTCAGGTTAGTTTATTTTATTGAGGTAGTTTGTTGTATATATTAATGAAATATAATATTAGGTATCTCAAATACTTAATCTGCTTTATGAATTAGGACATAAATTATCACAAAGCTCCATCAGATTTAACTATCATTGGGTAAAGGTGTTACTAGTACACATATTATGCTGCAGACTGACTTGTAAGACGTGATCACCAGTAGTGCAAGTGAACTTACCTTTTGTCTTCCTAATGTCCTAATACTGCATGTCTGGTTGTTATTGCTGTGGCAAAGAGAAGATCAGGACTTTGTGGAAAAAAACTCCAACTATGTTTTGTGAAAGTCTAGAAAGACACGGTATGATATGATTTGGAAAATTTATCCGTTATGTATTTACTAAAAATATTTTTAAACGTGATGGTTAAATTAAGAACATAGGAAGCATCATTTTTTTATTCCTCTTTAGGTGGATTACCAGAGTAATCTGTTTAGCAGAGATGACTTTCCTTTTTTTTAGTGAAGCTATAGCTCGGAGCTTTTGAAAAATCTAACCATTAGACTTGTCAGTTTTTTATAGTTTGTACATTTGGCTCAAACACACTCGTGCTTAATCACTTGGATGAATAAATCTCACAATATGCTCCAGTATTGTGATGTACAGTGCACTCTTAAGGGCAACATCTCTCTATTAGAGATCATGTTATTTTTACTCTTCAGCATGAAGTCTGGGATTTCTTGCAAATGGAATGCATCTTTAGTAGCAATTTAAATACAGTAAAACTCTGTGGTTTCAAGGCACATGTAAAGGTCAATATGCTACCAACACTGTACTGTGTTTGAAAGTAATGAGAACTAGTAATTTCAGAGCACTTAATAAGATACTGTGTTTGCATCTTTAGATGCACACAAAATCCACATTTATAAGTACATAAAGTTCTGTGAATCATTAAAAAAAAAAAAGTGGCGATTCTAGGCATCCACCCTGTTGGGAATAGAGCCTCTGAACCAAAAGTGTGATATAGTGCAGTGCAAAAGAAGTTTCTTTGCAAAATGGGAGCTAGCCTTAGTGGTCTCAAATGCATATGGGTAGATGTGAAATTGGCATGTCATGTTAATATTAATTTTACATTTCTTGAATTCCCCTGGAAATTAATACCTACTGATAGTTTTATGCTGCATAATGATGGACATGAGCAGTGAATGATTATGTGGTTTATTTTAATAATAAATATTAATAAAATGCAAAGCTATGCTTCAGAAATCTATAAGTATGTGAAGAATGTCAATTTTTTTTCATGAACTTTGAACTACTAGTTTGTTTTGTTTTTTTTCCTTCATTTTTGCTTGTTCTATTTTCCCAGATTTTGTAACTAGAATTAGTGGAATTTCACTGTCCTCTAACTCATCTTGTTAGCAAATGGCTAATAAAAAACATTTCAGCATGCATGGGCCTGAATTTGCATGTGTTGCTCATCAGAAAAACGTGATTAAAATTAAAAAAAATGTAGACAGTAATTAAAGCTCTGGGTATAACTGAATAAATACGGAGAAAGATAGATACCTTAATTAAATGCATGCTATGTTTACACCTGTGTTTGACCCAAGAAACAAATAGTCTTTTTAGGGTAAACATTGTTTGTCTAAGTTGTGCTGCTATTTCCTATCTCATCTGAGTCCAGGAAACACAGCAGCTTATTTCTGATTAAATCAGCTAAAATTACCCATAGTCCTACAAGTCACAAATTTACATCACTGCTGTAGCCGTTGATAACTTATGTCAAGATTTTATTATACCCATGCGTGGTTCCTAAATAAGCTGTTTGCTCTGAAGCTTAGTTAACCACTGGGTGACCTTTTGTTCATAATTGTGTGTGCATAATAGAAGAAAGTTCCTCTGTTGCTCTTAAAGTCCACATTTACATAATTTCACATTTCTCAGCGAGAGCTCCATCAGCTTAGTGGGTACAAAATCTCCCTTTTCACGTCTTTCAGTTTAAGTATTTCATGGATATCAAAAGTAATGGTGTTAGCCATCAATTTCATTCCTATGGATCATCCTAGATAAAAAACATAAATTACATTTTAGGTTTGTAAAGTCTATGTTACATTAAAGTTTTAGGTGATTACCACAGAATACACTACCCATAAAAGGTAGCCTTAGATCAAGAATCAAACTGAAGCTCTGATTTCTACTCTTTTCCCTGCCCTGACACAAGCCATTTCTCCCCGTATGTTAGAAAGCTGAATCCTTTCTTCAAGAAATTGAACTAATCATATTCCCTCCAGCTCCATTGTATTTTCCTAAAGGCTATTCATTTTTAGTTTTTCCCAGCTCCTCTCCTCAGAGCTGAATGTTTCTGGAGTGTAGGAATGTGTTTCTAACTTGTCCAGACACTTTGTTGTTGTTGTTGTTTCCTCCAAGAGTACTTCAGACAGACGTAGAAATGAATCTGTTGTAGGGAAGACTAAGCAAATGTCCAATGTGTTTTTAGGTTTATATTATCTTAAATATGCTTCAGGCCTTCCTCAATTTTTTATAGCCCTAGATTGTCTTCCAACTTACCTGCCTATTTTGCTTAGCAGTAAAACTGTTTAATGTGATTGAAACTGTTTCTAAAGTACCTCCATTACCACCAGAGTTATCACCTTTTGAAGTGCAGGATATTAACAGCACGGAATGTGCTTTTTGAGTGTGTTCAGAGTTGGGGTTTCTAAAGTTTCTGCTTTAGTTTATGCTGACTTCATCCTACTGCTGGGGTCTCCTTCTACTAAGCGCTGAACTCTGCATATCTGTTTGGAAAGGATCAGAGGTAGGAGCCAGGAGAACAAGACTTTTTTTCTTGTCAAGTAATGGAAGATAAGACACACAAGCAAAATTATGGGAAAAATGATTGGTCACTGAATAGGTAGAAACTAATCAGAGAAAAACAGCCATTAACCAAGATTGAGGAAAATAACATCTTTTATTAATTCTTGTAGGTCTTATACCTAATAAGGCAGTTCTTGTAGGACAGCATTTCAAAGTTATCTGTTACTTGTAGATTTCAAATAATTTCTGAAGAGTGGGAAAGTATAATTTTCCTGCTTAAACTGCAGAGTGAAGGCATAAAACTGAAGCGATCCTTTCAGAGCTCTCATTGTGGAGTCCCGTTCTCTAGGCTCTGATTAGAGAAGATATTGTGAAAGACTGTATTTCATTTTTGTATTTCTTTTTACTTTTTATTGATTTGAAATATTAAAGTGTCTTTACAAGTGTGTTTTCTTGCATGACTTTCCCTGTTTCATATGTAACAAAAGCTAGAGAGACTTTTTTCGCATCATAGGTACTGGGTTGTATGGTTTAAGCAAGTAGTGTTATTTCATCTGCTTGACAAATAGTGTCTTCACATTGTTCTTCCTGCCATTACATTTTCCATGGTTTGGCATGTTCTTAAGGGAAAAGGAGCTAGAAAAGGCTCTCGTGTTTTCTTGTCTGGGGCAACTGGTAGGATTTTACCTCATTCTTTCTTTTTTTCAGTGTAAGCAATTTCACCTCAGTCTCTAAGTACAGTGTCAGGAATGATGTACAATCGGTATGTGGAGAGACTGTCTCTTTAATTTTATTTTTTAAGATTGGTTTATTGTTACTGCCATTTCAATAATGTAGTATCATGTGTTAACATTGGTTAATGTGTGATATTCATTTTACCTGACAAACTTCTTGAGAGAGGATCCATCACTGGCATCGTGTGTCTGCTGCAACTGGTAGACTTCAGTATCTACATTTAAGAGGATTTGCTGAGGGTTGATGCAGGATGTTGGGCTATATTTTTCAGGGTCTGAGCATGAATTTAAGCTTCAATTCTAAGAACAATGTGTTTGACCTCTCTTGACTTTTTGCTAAATCATATGAAAATGATAGAACAGGTAATAAAATATGTAATCCCTACATAGTTGTACTGGCCTGAAAAGAAATTAGAGAAGACTTGTGAGTAGTGCTTTTTGCTTTTTTTAGCATATCACTAAAAGTGATTATTTTGGATAAAGCAATGAGAAATAGCAGTTTCTTTCCATCCCTTTTTCTCTATTTGGCTAAAGGAGAGTTTAAGTATAACATATTCCTAGTAACTTCAAGATATGAATATTCTTTGTTCTCTCTTTCATTTGGTTCTGAGAGACAACAGCTGCACCACTTGCCCTAAAAGGAACAGAAAAGATATTTAGAAGAAAATCATCTGTTTGTTCCTCTGCCCTTTCTCACTGAGAAGCAAAATCCTACTGAAATGCCCACATTGGTCTAAAAAAATAAAACAGTGGACTCTGGCTTTTCCTAATGCGTCTGTATAGCCCAGCGATGATACCCGTTTTCCCTGCAATCTAAAGAAATACGTCACATAGTAGCTTTTGCAAAGAACACTCAAAGGGTTTGGTGGGATAGACTGTGGTCTAGGCAGGTAATCTTGCATCTCTGGAATTGAATTTGAATTGCTAGTGAGCATGTTTGGTCTATTTTTTTTTGTCCATAAAGAAAGGTTTATTTGGTGCTTTGTTCCAATATTGCATTTTGACAGCAGCATCAGATGGACTGTTTAACTTTTTATCAAGCAGAAGAAAACATGTAGTAATTGCCATATTGGATTGTGCTTGTGGTCTGTCTAATGTGCTACCATTTCTCTGATGACCATACCAGATGCTTGAGATGAGGATGGTAGACCCCATAGGAATTAGAGGCTTCTATGAAAATTTCATTCTAATCCCTTCTAATGAGAAATTGAGCTAAAACTGAAGCAGGAGCTTTTATCCTTTCCAGCAGTCTTCTTAGGTTGGTGACTCTAACTCCTCTGAATATTCTTATCTGTGTCCAGATTTATTTGCCCATGGATAGGAGTGTTTGGGTTTATGTTTTTTTTTAACTTGTGGCAATGAAGTGCATGAATGGTGATAAAATCAGATAAATTCTTCTAATGTAATTGAATGCCCTCTTTCCTCTTGAATCAGTCTTCTCAAATGTATTGCACACCACATTGTGGCTTGCAAAGTAAATAACAATGTAGAAGGCAGCTACTATCTCCACGTTTTCTCACTGAGGGTAGTCAAACTATGGTGATAACCTAACTATTGTCTGTACATACAGTCTGAGAGGCTCAGCACATCCCCCACACCCATCTTCTCAAAATCCTGTTTCTTGAGTATTTCAAATTGGGCACCCCAAATCACTAATTTGCAAACTTCCATTGATTCTCTGACTTCTCTAGTGAGCATTGGTTTAATCAGGCTATAATTTTATTTTAGACTTGGATGCTATATTACAGGTAAAACAGGTATTTTCAGTACTTGTTTGGAACAGGCATAGATTGATAAGTGGTCTATATTTTAAGATTGCTTCAAAGTCTATGGCATGTGATTAGATGCTCTCATTTCCAGGTGAAATCTTAGGTGTAGCTGTCAGTAAGGAATAGATTTTATAAAGCAAGCTTTTGTGCTGTCTCTAACTCATCTTTCCTAGGAGAGATAACCTGCTTTTGCATATTTGAGAGATATCCAGTTGTGTCATACAAAACACAGACTTGGACTAGACTGATGGAACCTTGGTGAGCAGCAGTAGTCTGATTTCAGTTACATCTGTGTAAGTCTGGATTTTTGTCCTCTGTTCTCAAAGATATTACTTAATATAATTCTGGAGGTAGTTGGGAGTGTAACTGGAGCGGTTGGCTGTGTAATGTCAGAGCATCTGGTGCGTTGGGTCTTGCTGGAGTCTGGCCCCTCCCTTGCGATTGGAAATGCCCTCATGTACCTCGAGAAGTCAGAAGGCAGAAAATACCTCTAATTGCAAGAACTGTTTGACTGGGATAGGGCTTTGGCTGACACCAGTATCAGCTGCGTGTGCGTGCTGGTTGGGAACCTAATGAGGGGAAGATAGTGACTTCAGAGGATTGGAGGGAGTTCATTCAAGAGACTGCAAATCTCTGCCAAATAGATTGTCTCTAAAGAAAGAGATCTGTAAATTCCTTAATTACAGTAATCATCTCTTGAGTTTATCCTAGCGCTCTACACAAAGAAAACTTGACCATCATTATTGGAAATGTAAATGCTATTAGTCACCTACCATTTCTAGTTTCTGGATTACACTTTATTTTTTTATTAAACCTGGGTTGTCTCTGTACATAATTAAAGAGCACATTCTTTATCCAGCAATTAAATGGAAGACACTGTATAAAGTATTAAAATGGACTGAATTTATTAATTTCAAGACCAGGGTATAGCTTGGTACCATTAAAAACCAAGCTTATTAGGATAAACCTTTCAGATGACTTCAGCACTGAGATGGTACTTACAATGAAGCCTTGGTGCATGAAATCCTGCAACCCTCTTGTGGAAGTATCTGCCTGATTTCCACCTCTAGTCCTCCTTATTTTCCCCATTTCTGAATTCTTTCCTGTTGGTTACAGTGTCATTGGTTAAATATATTTTTTTTTTATCAGAGTCCTGGCACTTTATGAAGCCTAGGACTCTATTACACAAGATACTTCCTGAGTATGGTTTTAAAAAAGGTCTCAGTGGTTGCAAGGAAATACAGTGAATGACCACAGCAGACGCCAATGTCAAATTTGCGCTTCCAGTGGCCTCAGAGTTTGGTGTTTTGTTTTTTTTTTGGGGGGGGGGGGGTGGTGTTTTCTTTTTTTTTCAGGTGTGTGTTTGTTTTGTTTTTTTTTGGTTTTTTTTTTTTGTTTTAGGGTTTTGGTACAGGAGAGCTTTAGAAAAAGAATTTGGAGGGGAAAATTGAGGAGCTTTGAGAATGGTTGAATGTAAGTTTCATACAACAGAACATTTCTGTTTCCCCAGTAGCATCTCAGAAGAGTAATGTAAATAAACAATGTGGAAGAGTAAGTCTGGAAAACGATTTTCTTTTCTTTTTCCTATATGCTTGCTTCAAAAATGCAATTGTATGTAGTAATTTTTTTCTGCACTGGAAACTCATTTGTGGCCAAGTATTAGCAACAATATTGCAGAAAACTGACTTACAGTACTAGTGTAAGCCTATGTAAGTGTATATATATAAAATGTGGGAAAAAAGTCAAGAAGACAAACCCTCAAACAACTTCCAAATTATTTTCTGCCTTTTCTATTTTGAATAAGGAAGAGCAAAGATACTGTGACCAATTTACAGGAACTTAACAGCCCCAGCGTATTTTAAGAAGACTTTTTATGCTACAGCATTTGGAAACATAAAGGTTAAACGGTGGAGAATGTTTAAGCTATCCCAGAAATGGGTGTATGTCTTGTTTAAACAAAAATGTATCCTGGTTAAATTTAAAGTTGTTTGAAAAGAAGATTAGTCAAGGCAAGCCCTACTCGGACACCCCATTCATAATTTTCTAGCAGTTAAATTTAACTCAATTGATTTAACCTGTACTAAAATGAGCTTGTTAAAGCCAGAAGAGTCTTGACTCTAATTTTGGGAGCAACCAAAGTTGTTATGGTGCCTGAGTAACCGGTACTGTTTTCTCTGTAGATCCTGTTGAAAAGATGGATATTTGTGTTGGTCATAGAGCTGGGAGACTAAAGTTTCCTAGGTTTTGATGGTTGCCCTAAAGAAAGGTTTGTTATCTTCAATGGGAATTTTCGTGCTTATGTAAAGCTTTAGTGTTTGTAACTTTTGCAATTATAGACTATAAAAACAAAAAAGAAAAAGAGTATTTAATCTGCTTTCCATCCTGTATTTTTCCAATCACTGTAAGGCATCAAATATTAGATCTGTGTTCAAATGTTTTATTTTTCTACCTTAAGAAGTTACTGCATCTACCAGAAGACTTATTTTACTGAAATAATGCTTTGTTCTTAGACAAAATATTTTGCTGGGTTTGGATCTAAACTTCTGGGAAAGCCTTAGGAACTAATGTATTTTTCTCATCTTATGAAATAATCACATGCTCCAAAACTGCGAGAAACACCTTTTCTGCATTTTTCTAATATTTTGAGTTCATGCTCACTTCTTAGTTACACTGGCTATTTTTCATCCTCATTGCAAAAAAAATTAGAAAAGTACCTTAAAAATAATGATGGTAGTCCAGGTCTTCCCTGAAGGTTGCATTACTTTGCTACTGCTTTGTCTCTGCACTGAAGTAGAGCAAGCTTCCAACAAACTTCAGCTGTTGTTATCCCTTCCACTCGGGCAGGTGGTGTGGTGCACATCTTCGCACAGCTTGGATGCAGAAGGAGGTGGGACAAAAAAAGTGGGAGGGCAGAAAACAAGCTGTGGAAAAGATGAAGGGTGAAGAGGCCAAAAGGCACACTTTAGCTTGTTCTTGAGCAAGTTTTGGAGTCCCAAAGTTATTCTACTGGTGTCAGGATATAAACAGGCTGATATAATCACTGGCCAGCACGAAAGAGGAGTCAGGCTGTCCCTACCTCCCACCTCTCAGTAGTGAAGGTCAAGGGCCTTGTGCAGGTACTAAAAATCTTAGCTGATTTGCTACCAAACCACTTCTACATGGAGTTCTTTCAAGGTCCTCTTGTTTTCAAAACCTTCTGTATGGGTTTGACAGCATCACTTACAGCTAGGGGTAAATTATCAGCAGACATAAAGCGGTAGGCTGGGAGTTCTTCCCAGTCAGGTTAATGATTTCCTAGATTATTGGTTTGAATCCTGTTTTAACACAGACTTGCTTTTCCAGGTAGACATAATATTTGTCTCCTTCTATGAGCTGCTAATGCTAGTGGACTTTTGTTACAGACAAGCACACTTCAGAGTAGAGATGGACTTGAGCAGACCGGAGAACATTTGGAGCACATTATGCATCACACCCTCTCTGATATGTTGTTTAGGGTGTAGAATTTATACCTGATCTAAACTCATTGTGACTGCGTGGCTCTGCGTGCTTGACTATGCAGCCACGGGTGTATGGATTTCCTGTTTTCAGTAAGGCATGGAGCATACATATATTTTTGAGAAATGCATTTTTAATTTTTTTTTAGTAAATCAGCTGCGGTATCTGTGGAACACCAAGAGCCATACCATGTAATTCTAGAAATCTGCAAGAGTCTCCAGACATGCCAACAGTCTCCAGCATTTGCAACTGTGCTTGAGTCAGAAACAATAGATGAGCTGTGCTTGCAACTTTGCGTATTTCTTTTTTTTTTTTCCTTGCTGGTGGGATACTGTAGATTTTAGTAGTAATGAGTTTCATATGAAATAACATTTAAGTAATTATCAGAAATTATTTGCAGAAACTGTCTAAAGCTGTAAAGTTAAACCAACAAATGCATTTTGGTAAAAATCCCTTGTGTTCTATCAAAGGAATTGTCTTTTTCACAGCATACTTGCAGATGATAATTCCTGAATATAGATTGCTAGAAAAACAGCTATTGAAAAAGCTGAGGGCAATCCCTTCTGCGAAGGCTCGTTAAAAGATGTGAGGAATGGATATTTTCTACATGGGGCTTCAGGGAGAATACTTAAACATTTACGTGACTTTCTGGGACACCTGGCACAGGCTTTTACTTTTGAGCAAGAGGCATGGACAAAGAATGCTTATAAAGGCCAGAAAAACCCAAACCCACCTTTTATTCACTCAAGATCATTCACATCAAAGGAACCCATCATTTCTTTCATGCAAATGCTGTGGGGATTGCTTCACCCAGGGCTGGAAAGCAGCCAGGCTGCATAGCATGACAGCTACTCAGCAGTCCACAGCAAAGCTATACACCACGAAGGAGCAGGAATGGATTGCTGCTTTTAAATCTGATACACATTTGCAGCAAATGTTCAGAAAGCACTTTATTTCTGTGTTTTGGCCGTATCTTCTCTAATGTGCTGTTTCGTGAGCCTTATGGTATAGCCTCAAATCTTAATTTTTTTTGTCTCTACATAATTAAATGGTCTTACAGAACTGTGTGCCTACTCCATCTCTTAATAGCTGCAAAATGGCATCCTTACCTTTGCAACTACCATTGGAGATTTGTCTATGCTTGTTTACTAGACATTAAGTTGTATCCAAAAGAAGCTAAGGTTTTTCTTGGTTTTGGTGTTTTCTCACAACATCCCTAGCAGCTCTTAATTTTTTTTTTCTGTCATGTGTGACTTCTCAGACATGCACATTGAGAAAAATTACTGAATCCTTCCATCCTAAAGTCTTTCTCTTAATGCAGCCTGCTTCATTTTCAGACACTTAAAATCAAACCTTGTAACTTATTGTTCATTTCAAAATAACCTTTCTTAGAATTAAAAGTTCTACTGCTGAAAGTATTCTCCATTTTTACTCAAGCATTTTCCAGCTAGCTTGAGGCAATGGATATTCTGGCTTTCCAAATAGAATAATCTTGATTCCTATGGGGTCCATGTCCCATCATGCACCACATGCAGATATAGAAGCATTAAGTGCTCTCTGTAGAAGATCTTCCCACTGAGCATTAGTGAGCAAACCTGAAATTAGCAAGTGGGGTAGCTACACCATTTATACCTTATATAAGAAAAACTGAGCAGGATCTAAGGAATTAACTGAAATGAGAATGTATGCAATCTCATTCTTTCCTATCAGGAAGAAGACTCTTTTAGGTGAGGAAAAGTTATTTAATCATATACTTGCCTCTAGAACCTGAAGTTATATAATCTCAGTTTATTTTTAGACTTCCATTTTTAAATAACAAACATGATCCCTGCTACAGAGTTGCATTGATATGTATTTGAATACTTGTGTACAACAAGTAAAAAAAACAAACCACTTCCTGCAGGATTAAGATGCAAGCATTTCTTTCCAAAGAAATGTCAAAATGCAGGTGAAATCCCCCTCATTGTGAGGTGTCTGCTTCCTTCTTGCCTTTTGAATATCAGAATATCTACAGAACACACAGGAAGTAATGCACCTTGCTCTTTAGAGATTTTGCAGGCTATAAGCAGGGTTTTTTTTTGAGAGGATGTTGGGGTAATGCTCTCTTTAGAAATGCTGCTTTTGGATTACAGTAAAATCAGGTGGTCGAGATTTCCTTTTTGAGTTTTATGCAAGGAAATGTGCATGACAGCATAATCTTAATGTGTTGAATATGTACTTGTCATAGCAAAGAGTTTCACTAATTGGATATACAAGACTGTTTCAGTTATGGCATCTACTGTCTATTACTTCATGAGGCATTTGGATTTTCCAGAACTGTACTTAGTTATGCTCTGGACATGTAAAAATAACTTTTTAAAAGTGTCTCGATGATTTTGGAATGCAGCCGCATTAAGGCACGTCTGTACCTTGTGTTTGCAATCACTTTTTTCTGAAAATGTACTTTAACATGAAAGCCTTTGGTTTTGGCCATGAAATATTCACAGTGGATAGATGTAGAATTATGGGGCAACAGGCTGAAAAGGTAGCAGGAAGGATAAGTCCTGCAAGGCAGCACATGACTTAGTTGTGGAGTTCTGTGTCATAGGACTATGCAAGGGATGCTTTGAGAGAGATTTGATGCATCAATAAAAGTTAGAAACTTGGGTAACTATTGGATGCAGTGGCTAGAAAGAAAAGTGTTGTGAACTTCTGAAAACATTGAAGGCACTGGGATATATGGGGTAAAGGTTGCTCTCTTCAACCTTTTTTTTAATTACATCTTTTTTACTTGGTCATGCGCTTCACTACTACCCTTGCTAGGCCTTTATTCGGTTTTGTCTAGCTGCTCTTAGTTTCTTAGGTTTGTATCAGTATTCTTATAACTGGCTTGGATAAAAGACTGGTGCTGGCTGCACTGATGGCTGAAGCCACAAAGATCAGGTTTTTGCTTCTCTTTTGTTGACTTTACGACAAGAGATTGTAAGACATATGGTATATTCGCGGGCCTCAGGTAAACTTAAATCCTAACCAATGATATGTTAGAGAAATACCCTAAAAATTAGGAAAAAAGTTCACAAAAAGCAGAAGAGGAGCAAAATACTCAATAGCTGTCCAAAAGACGTATTTCGAACTGTAACTCACCCTAAATCTTGATAGTGTTATGCACAGCTATGTTCTTGATTTGCTTATGAAGGAGGATCACAATGCTGCTTTTTCAGTGATGGGTGCTGTGTTATCTGATCCCAAAGTGATAAAACTGACCAGTGTGTGACCAGCTGGAGATTGTGATATATTGTTTAGCTGAAACACTTGGTAAGTTTTCTTTGAAACACGTTATTTTTTGAGGAGCTATTTCTTTGGAGCTGTATTTGCTTATGAGGCTAAAAAAGGAGAAAAAGCCATGTACATTTGGATGTTTAGCCTTTCGCTTACTTTTTGAGAGCACAGTTGTTAGAGGTTTCTATTCTGCAAACAAGAATGGCAGAACAAAGTTAGTTTTTGTAGCCTGTCAGAGGAAGAATGGATATGCTAGAAATACACTTGGCATCTCTACTCAAACCTTGCAAGGGTGAAAAAGGATCTGGAGAATACTGATTTGCAGTCACTTACAGGCTGTTGTCAAGGTTGCCACAGCATTGTGGTTCTTGGAAACCAGAAGGAAATTCCTCCCATGCCAGCAATGGAAACACACCAGGTATTCCTACTCAGCTGCATCTCATGGCTTACGTCTCTTTTATGTTGTTCTCGCTAGAATGGGTCACTTTGCTGGATTTTGGAAGGAAGAACAATATTGGTAGCAGCTACGAGGGAGTTTCTTAACAGCGCACTTCAGTCTTTACTGTTGGCTGTCTGTGGTACTCTCATTACTAACAAATTCAGTCAGACTTCTACAAACACGAATTGTGTGTTGCATTCATTTTCCCTCCTCTCCCTGCCCACTACTGCATGTATAATGACTGAAAACAAAATATTTTAGAAAGTATTGAACTAGTATGTGGGGTGTTTTTTTCCCAAGTTGTTTTGCTTGATTTTTCTCTCCCCTAATTTCCTTTGACTCTGTCTTCTACAGCTTTGACAGGGAGCTCATCAGGTTGCATCACTTATAGACAATTTTGCTCATGTGCAGTTCAAGGTCGTTGAACTTGCACTGCTTGTGCAGCTCAGGATGTGCTTCCTTGTAGGAAACATTCTGTTGCAAATGGCTTCTGAGGAGAGGCTTGTTAATCTAGTTTCACAGAAATTTTTTCTTGTTAAAGCTGATTTAGAGGGTTGATATGTTTAATTGTTTTGCAATTATGAGTTTTAAATTAAGTAAAAGCATTGCCTTTGAAAAACTAGTAACACACTTGTTATGTGCAGCTGTCTAGCAGATCAAAGTGCCTTACAGCGATACAGATAATGAAGGAATATTACGCTCCTGGCAGATTGTGCTAGCTGAGCACTGCTGTCTACAAACACTGTTGGAGTTTACAGGCCACCTCTATCAGCCTGTGTCCATAGCCTGTAGGTTTAGCGAGCTGGACTGTGTTCAGAGGACCAATGGTTGTTACAGATTTGTATATTTTTAGCACTCTGTCATCCTAATTGATGGACATAGATTGGCATTATATATTAAGCTTGATTCCTGGGATATATTTGGCTTATTTAACAATGCTATCTTTAGAATATCATCAGCATGCTAATCCTCATTAGCTGTATGAATGGCATATCTTGGTGTCATTTAACTAGATGAATTGGTTCTGCCAGCCTATGCTACTCTACTGGGGTTTTTTTAAGCTTGTGTAGTAGCCATTTAAGGTATAATAAAGCTAATAATTTCTCTTTGTATTTTCTTATTTTCTTCTTGTTTTTAAACCTGTGTTGTTATGAAAAGGGTGAAATTTTGATGGCTTTTTTTGTCACAGCTTTCAGTCTGTTCATTTACTACCTCTGAATTTATCTCTGAATGTACCGCTGTGACTTCTGTTGCGGCTGAATATTATGTAGCTATGGGATTAGTTTGATGTGTTGGACTATAAGTAAAAGAAGGAAATATAATTTCTGCTGCTTATCAAGGTCATCGTTACAATTTGCAATATGGCTTGACTAAAATAAGCCAGAGAATTATCTTATTCTACTGGTGGTTGAACTCTTCAGGGACTTAAGGATGGGCATTTTGGCCTAGATGAAAGCCACATTTGGGACTTTGTGATGTCTCTGAGTCTATTGAGCTGCAGATAGGCAGAATTATAAGTAACAGTATAAATATGAAGTATAGCCTGCCTGCTTTCTCAGCAACTGTACCTTGAGCTCATACCACAGTCTTCTGTTTGTTTGCTGGTAATTTCCTAGTAATTTGTCAAGCTCAGGTCGTGCTCTTACTGTTCATCTGATGTTTGGGTGAATGTTCTACAAGTGCCCCCATAAAGCTCATCTTGAAGTAGATATCTTATTTTGTCACTATGCTACTTAGTGTTTTCTGGGCTATTTACTAATATGATGTGCATAACATTTTATATAAAATCTCATAGGATTCCACAGTAAAAGCTGATTAGTAAACCACTTACCCTGATTTACTTAAAAAAAAGAAAAGACTGTGAGGTGTGGCTTCTTCAGAGCATGATGTAAGAGGTGTTACAATCAGGGGCATGAGTGGCATACAGTTATATGAGCAATTTACCTGTAGATGTGTGAGTATGTTAATCTGCCACCGATAAGTTTTTTTAGTTTTGTTTTTGATTTTTTTTGTTTGTTTCAATTTACCTGTGTTCTTTTAGCTACATCCTTCAGTCTAAATCACTTCAGTGTGGCACTGCTGTTCTCATTGAGGTAAACTGCAAATACAGGTGAATCTAGGATTTAATAGTAAGATTGTGGAATACCAAGATATTGAGGACAGGATTGTGCTGACTATACCTTCACATGGAAGAGGAGTGTAGGAGATTAGCAGTGTGATGGATTCATGGTGGTATTGACCTTAAGGGCTACTTTCCTTTTTAGGTCTGCAAAAAGGCAAATGTGAAATTAGTAAATCTAAAAAAAATTATTATAGGAAAGTGGATGAAGGTTTGGGTACGGTGATACTTATGTTGTATTGTTACCCCAGAACTCTCTAACACTTTTGTTTAAAGGAAGTATAGATATGATATGCCTTTTTTAAAATAACATTTGGATTGCTTTCTTCAGTAACCCAATGGAAAGTTAAGATGCGTCAGTGAAATACCATAGTGATGCTAAATACTGAATAAGCTGACCAAAAATGTGACTGAGTAACTTGTGTGGCCAGTAGAAACTCTATGTGATGTAATCTAATCTACTTGTTAGTGCAACCAAGAAAATGCTTGAGAAACTAATTTGAAAAATAAGTGGAAAAAGACATTTAAGGATGTTGTAGAGCAGTTTAAGTTGAAAAGGATCTCTGAAAATCACCTGGTCTAATCCTACTCTGAAGCAGAGCCAGCTGTGGTTCTTGAAGGGCTTCTCATAGTTGTGCTTATAGCAAGATGCTTAACGTGCCATATAAGAGAGAAACAATGGTTTTAATTTTAGTCGTTCCAGAATAACGGGTAGAAATGGACCTAGTAAATGTAAAGGCTATTCATTTGGGCAATGCCTAAATTTAATCTGATAGCTAACACTATGGTACCCCAAAGACTGCAAAAGTAGAACAAATAAAGTTCCACGGTTCCACGTAATTTCTCTATTTCAATGTAACCTTTTAACATTGTATTTTTAATTTTTTAAAATGAAATAGCATTTAAACCGCCTAATGAGGCCAGAGCCAATGGAATGTTTTGAAAGGGAAGAATAAGTTTTGGCAATTCTGCTTGATACATGTCAGAATATTTAGAGTCTGATCCAGGTTAGAATTGAAACCATATCCCCCTACTACCATGAAGTTATACATTGTTAAGACTGCTTCCAAAAGCAAAATGTCTCTATCTGGGTTTGCTCTCTGTCCTGAGTGCTTAAACAAGCTGACTGGGTTTTATGTGTGAAAAATAATTTAGGTGTCTTGTTATTTATGTGTGAAAAACAAGTTAGGTTCCTTCCAAGTACAAGATAATCACACAGATAACTTTGTTTGATGTAATTTTTTGGGGGCATCCTAGGAGAAAAGGAGTGGGCGAGAGAGGAGTAACTGTGCTGTTAAAATGCTTGACTTCAGCAACAGCAGCTCAAAATGCTAATGAAAGGGCATTAGTTTTAATGTCACTTGAAGAAATTGAGTATATTTGACCTTTTGATCATCAAATAAATGAAGAAATATGCATCTTACCTCTGGGGAGGTGTGTTTACATAATGAAAGGTTTCTAGGGCTGAACATCAAAACAGGCTTGCTCAATGTCTATCTGGAGCAAATCACCTTGTCCTTAGTGATGATGTTTTTTCTCCATTACAGAGGCTATGTGCTAGCTTTTGAAATAAAATGTGGGACACTGCCACGTCTGTTGTTGTTGCCAAGTATTTACACTGACCTGTTTCCATCACTTACTCAGAACATGTTTTCAATCTGGCTGAGTACAGTGCTGATGTGAAACAGTTGGATATTCTTAACTATGGTGTGGGTTTTTTTGTTGTTGTTTTTTTGAAGACACTGCTGTGAGGCTCATACAGCCCCTGACACAGACGATGAGGAATGAGTTGTGCTGGCAGTTGAAAGTGAGAGCCAATTGCATTGTGAGAAGGAGATATCTTGAGTATGAATTCCAAGGTATTGCAGTAGCCCTAAAGAGTCCTGAAGATAATCACTGAGACAAGGACTGGATAAAAGCCAAGGCAAGATATTCGACTGAAAAAATAATTTCCCACCATTTATTGGTTTTATTATCAAAAGGAGTTTCAGTTTGTCTTTGTGTTCTCCCACATCCCTTGCGTATGATGAAACAAAAATAGTTTTGGGGAGAGAAGTAGGAAAAGCTCGTGTGGTGAAGTGGTTTTGGTGTTATGAAAGAAGGTCTCTCTCCTTGGTCTGTAATCCTCCCCCTGTAAAACATTGCTACATGAAGACACATTCCCCTGTAAGCTATTGAACCACTGTAGGACAGACATCCCCTTCCTGAGAAATGAAGGTTCAAAAAGCTAGAAATTTTTTAAACAATGGATGTTAAAACAAGTTTTAATGTTCACCATGGAGCCTGACACAACCAAGTGTGAGGTGTTGTGCCAGAGACTGGCACAGCTACAGTGTGAATTTACAATTGGTATAGATTTAGCAGAGGGGGATGAATTATTTTCCATGTTTTCCTATGAGCAATCAAAGAGACCCAAAAAAATGTGATGCTTCCAAGGCCCCAGGAAGTTTCTGCTATACACAAAAGTTGAATGAAAGTTTCCCAAATCCTGATCCAGTGCTTAAGTGATCTAAAAATTGGATATTCATGCAAATCACATTGACTGAATTTTCTTTGCCTAATAATGGTCCTTTCAGAGGTGCTGTAGGCTGGGTAGCAGGAGGTTTCTTTCCTTTTGGGGTTGCTTTGCAAAAATGTCTATGATATTGCAAATCATGGTTTACTTTTTATGATATTGCATAAGATAAGGGTACTACCCTAGTGATTATGCAGTGAAAGTAGTGCTCCTTAGCTTTAAAACACCAGCTCTTCTTCATTATGGAGACCTTCAGCCTTCAACCCCAAAGAAAGTCCTCTTGGGACAACGGATTAATTTACAGCTGCTGGTGTCTAAATACAAAATCAGATGCCACAATAGAGCTGGACTGAGAGAATATTGCATATTTCTCTTTAGTCTTTTAATATTTTCAAGGGTCTTTGTTAGCAAGCCTATTGTGAGTATTCCACTGATAATATCCATCATCTGAGCTACCCTCTTCCTGATTCCATGGCTTACTCCAAAACAGCCTCTTGAGTATGAAGCTCTCTTCTTAATAAGTACCATCTTTCAAGCTGATGTTGATTGGCATTAGGCCATGTTTGCCTCTCCTGGACATGTTTCAGTCTCCAATATTTTGTTTTCATTGGGTTTTACTGCTTTAGCTTTTTCTCACTTTTAAGTTCTCCAATAATTTAAGCTCTCCTGTGATTCTGCCAGCCTTTTTCTGCTTAAAACCAAGCTCAGTCACTTGGCAGATTTTCCCAAATGCTCAGGTTCTGAAAATATCCCCCTGACTCTGAAACAAAATATGTCGAGGGGGGACTTTTTCAAGTCACGTTTTATGTTTCATCCCTTAGAGCCACTTTCTGTTACAAGTCAGAATTTCTTCAGGTTGGCTGTTCAAAGAGCTCTGCCTACGCATTGACTTCCCTTAGAGTAGAGTGAGAGCAGGAATGAATGAAAAGTTATGGAAGTTTACTTTGCTTCTTTATTCAATGGGGAAAAGCAGCTGTTGATACTCTGCTGGAGATCATAGAATCACAGAATGGTTTGGGTTGGAAGGTACCTTAAAATCATCTAGTTCCAACCCCCCTACTATGGACAGGGGCATCTTCTGCTAGACCATATTGCTCAGAGCTCCATCCAACATGGCATTGAACACTTCCAGGGATGGCATTCACAGCTGCTCTGGGAAACCTGTTCTCGTGCCTCACCACCCCCACAGTTAAGAACTTCCTCATATCTCATCTAAACTAACTCTCTGTTCTAATCGGTTCCCCCTTGTCCTGTCACTACACGCCCTTGTAAAATCTTACTGGTAGGTTCCCTGCAGGAACTGGAAGGCCACAATTAGGTCACCACAAAGCCTTTCTTTTCCAGGCTGAACAAACTCAATACTCTGTCTTCCCTCATAGCAGAGGTGCTCCATTCCTCTGGTCAACTTGGTGGCCTTCTCTGGACTTGCTTCAACAGGTCTGTGTCTTTCCTGTCCTGGGACCCCCAGAGCTGGATGCAGCACTGCAGGTGGGGTCACACCAGAGCGGAGCCGAGGGGCAGGATTACCTCCCTTGGCCCGTTGGACACCTTTGGCTTTCTGAGCTGCAAGTTCACGTTGCTGGGCCATGTCCAGCCTCTCCTCCACCAGCACCCCCCCGCTGGCAGGACTGCTCTCGATCCATTCATCCCCTAGCCTGTGGTGAAATGCAGTTTAGTCTGTAGGTGCACGAAGCCAGTAGTGCTCTCCTTTATGTACATGTGTAGTGAGGATGGTTATAGTGACTAGAAAAAAATTCTTATTTACATCTGTTTCAGTATAGTGAAGTAGGTTGCAATTAATTAGGAAGTTTCTGGTGTGGTAAAAATCATCATATAGGAGGAATGCAAACACATGATTTTCAAAGAGGAATTGAATTCCATATGTGTTATGCCCTCTCCCAGCTAGGAATTAATTGCAACTTTAAAAGAAGATTTGATTATGTCTGTTAAAAAAAAAAAAAAGAAAAAAAATCAGTAACAAACCCCAACTCCCTCCCCTCTCTGCCATGCCTAGCCACATTTTCAATACTGAGGATATTTAAATGATTCTAATTTAAACTTTTCTTTTCACTACTTTGCTCAAGTTGAGAGAGTGCTTTGATCAACCTTTGAGTTATATAATTTATTAGAGTTAAGGGAAGAGGATAACCCTCAGATGTCTTCTGTGGTAAAGCACTGATGCTGAAAATGTTAAATGTTTGCAGGCTCAGAGCATGCTGGGCTGGAAAGGCCAAAAAAGAATAAACAAAATGTGACATGTTTTATTTTGTTATTTATTCCCTAGTAAGAATACAAAACAAAAGTAAAAATAAATCATATCTTATTCAAAACATGGGCATGAGTTTTCTGGAATGCACCTCTTTGTGGTGGTATTCTCCCATACCGTATATGATGTCAAGACAGATGCAGTTAGCTTAAAGGTTGTCAGTACGGCAATTTTGTTAAACCCTTCTAGCTTCTTAACATATACATTGTAAATCCTGTGAAGGACACTTGTATATCCTTATTGACACATGTCGGAGACTGCTGTTCTGCTGCATTCTCTAGATCAGTGGCTCTGGTTGTACTTTCCATAGGTTGGTATTTGCTGCTTTCCTAAGGTGTTTCATTTAATTCGCTCAATTTTGCTGCTTTCAAGTGTGGTATAACTCCGAGCACCTAAATCCATAATTCTTTGGCTGCTGGTGCTGACAGGATAATTGGGAACAAGAGCGTTCAGATTTGCATTTCTAATTCATTGTGGGGGCACAAATTAAACCAGTTGAAAACGTCGTGTGCAGACGATGTATTGGCTGACAGGGTGAGCTAGAGTGAGGAAAAGGGGCACCATGCAACAGGATAGTATGAATCTGAGTGAAACCCTCTGAGCTGCAAAAGTAACTCTTGTGCTATAGCTGTCCTTTGAATAGCACGACCTTCCTACTAAAGTCTAGTAAATGGATAAGAATAGCTGGCCTTCTCTCAGGTGCTGCTGAGCATCAGTCACGTTTACTGAAATGACACATCCTACGAAACTTAAATGTTAGAGCCTGGCTGTTTTACAGAGAAAATTAACATGCAAAACTGGAAAATGGAAATGCTGGGGTCACTCTGTGAATAGCATATTTTAATGCACAGTGCTTGAAATTCAGTACTAGCTTGTGCGAATATCAGCCCTGAAAAATGCTGATGGGCTTTGAAGATGAGGTGTTTATTGCTTCTCTTGCTCATCATCCTCATTGTTTGCTTGGTGGAGGAACACATCCCAACACAGTTACTACCAAGAGTTACAGCAATAGCTTATGCTGCCATTGTCTTCTGGGACTGAAGCTATTGGGATGGCAGGCTTCTTAATCATTGCTGTATCACACCTTTTCATGTAGTTAGGTGATTTCTGTGGTCTGCTGATTTAGTGTTCATTTACACCAGTTAGTGATCAACAGTAATTTAATTCTGTTCTTCTTACTAGGTTACCTGGCAGGCTCTGGGGTCCCTTCTCTTTATAAGTCTTAACAGTGGTTTAAACAGAACAATTTAGTTTTGCCTCAGTGTTGAGTGTTTGCCAAGATGATTTAAGGCACTCCTGCTCTTTCACTTCTGTGTACAGTAACTTCAAAAGCTGGCTCTAGGTTAGGTTCCTAATAGTATTTCAAATTTTTATTTGAACCAAATACGAGCAGAGGATAGGTGCAGGATGGTGTAACTGCTAACATCATCTTTGTTTCCAGAGGGAGGAGATGTAAAACATGTGGTAGTGCTATTTACACAATAAAGAGCTGCATACAAAGAGTAAAGTGATGTTTGAGTGGAAAGTGGAAAATGGTAACATGTCATCTGCCAGTTGCAAGGGAGAAGAAAGTATAACAAAATGTGGATTAATCTTAGGTGTAAGTATGACTGAATGGAATATGTTTTGGAGTCTTATGGGACATGCAACTAGAACTGCAAGCACAAGATGCAGAGGACTAAGGGGCAGGAGAGACTATCATCTGATCTGATCTAACTGCATGTGTTCATCAGGACAGAAAACCTGATAGAAACAACACACAGGCATTGATTCTCACTGCTTGTTTTTGGTTGAAATATATCTTCCCAAAACAGTCTTGACTTGAAACAATCAAAATTTTTCCATTTCTGTTTTAGTTGCTACCAAGGTTAATCAACTTCACTGTTCAAAAACCAGAACAATACTACTTTATTTTATCTGCATTTTCTGGCTTTACTGGCAAGGTACTATTTGCAACTTTTAGCATTGGTTCAAAGAAGTCTTTTAGGATTTAGTACTTTTTATGAGAAGATACCAGCATAGTCTGATTTAATAAATTAAATAGATATAACCTTTAAAACTGAGAATTTTCTCCAGTCTTTAAAATATTTTTTTACTCTTTTCTGCACCCACTTAAACTTCCAACAAATTTTAAAAATAATCTCCATCCCAGATCTTTATGCAGTATTTCTAATCCTTTGCTTTCAATCAGAAAAACCTACCTTTTCCTCCTCTTTTCTCTCTGAATCCACCAACCCTTTTTGAATTGGCAAAGTTGTTGTCTTCATAAACAATTAAACTAATTTGTAAATGGTGTCTCTAGGATTTTCAATTTTCACTAGTGATTTCTGCCTAGAGCTTTCCTTTCTGTTAGGTTATCTTACAGTTTCCTCAGTTTCAGAGACTGAGCTTCAGAAAGGCCAGTTGACAGGACTGTGCTTTGCTTTATTCTTCCTCCATATTTTACTTTCTCCACTGATCCCTACTGCATTTTCTTTGCCTGTGTGCCTTGCAACCTTAACATTCTTCGGCCAATTTCCAACAGATGATCCATGAGAAATGGGATTTTCCATTCGTATAATCTCTTCAACAGGACCGTGATGTGAAGATCCATGCTACCAAAATCTTCAGCTTCACCAGCTGTACTGTTCACCTCTTTGCAGGTGAGGGGGATGTATTTCTTAGACAGGAATTTGGCTTGGTTTTTTCTCTTCAACTCTTTCGTAGTCCGTGAAGTTCTTTAATGTGTCATTCATTCGTGGAGTCTTTTCCATTTGATGACATGCAGTGGAAAAGATGTCGTAATTAGTAGAGATATACAAGATAAACGAAGGCTCAACAGGATTATGATTTGAAGCAAAATTTTTTCCTGTCCTGCCTTGGTTTTTTTTTCTCAGTTATCAAAATAATTTGGGTTTTGTTCCAGTTTAGGATAGTCAATTACTGCTTTAGGTAAGAACTTTGAGACAGATTGTGGAAAACACTGTTTCATCAAGTTTTTCTGGAATTTGTCTGAAACCTTATGGGATGTGATTTAATAACTTTCTGAAATTAGTTGTCAGTACTAACTCTATATCCACCTGTATATACCCAGCTACCTTATTCTGTTTGAATAATTCCTGCAGCATATAGTTCCTTGGTCTAGTGGTACTACTGCATGATGGTGTTTCAGTTGAGTGATTTTTGAATTTTCCAGGAGCTCACAAATTTGAATAAGCCTCTTGGTTTTGAATTTAGATAAGGAAAAATAGCAGTTGTGACCATCTTCTGCATACCTCACTCCATAATTTTTTCCTGTGTGCTGCCTTCATTTGCTTCTCATCTGAAATATGTCCAACTGCTTCAGCTTCCAACTTTATGGAAAGTCCTCCCCCCTGTACTCCCTCATTCTCATTAGCTTTGTCTTTGTACCCTCTGATTTTGCAATTTTTTTAAAAATAGAGAAATTTTGTGAAAGTAAGTAGCAAATCCACTGTGAATTCTAAATATTGGATATCTAAGTGATGAAGAAACAGGCCAAATGGAACTTAGGTTAAAACAAGCAGTACACTTGGAAATTATATTTTCATTCCAATATTTAAATAAATAGGGGGAGGGGCAGTCAAAATCAGTTAAGTTGGAAGAATGTAGTTGATCATTTGGTTGAATACAACACAAGACTGGCTGAATTACAAAGGAGAGGAGCAATTTCTTGATATTTCAAGGGGACAATAAAGCAGATCCCCGTCAATGTAGGGTCCTGCTTAGGTCTTGCCTCTTTTTTACTAGGAGACCTGATTACTGGGAGCTCTGGGGTCTGTTGGGAAGTTTCTCTTGATGTGTGTGTTTGCAGTGGGAAACAAAGCAATTATGGCAGTAGGCTGGAAATATGTAAGATTTGGGGCCGGTGGAGGGAAGCCCAAAGAAGGAATTGGATCAGAGAATCATACGTTGAATGTGTGTGACTTGGCAGGTTGGAAGAAGGGGCTTGTTTTGGTTTTTACCCCTTTGCTTTTAAGACGTGCTGGGTGTGCACACAAATGTTCACGGAAGTGCATTCCTTTGCAAGAAGCCTGTGCAGCAGCTGGGCTTTGTCCTCATGCATTGTCAGCGTGCAGTGCTTAGCAGACTTTCTGCAAAAATTCCTATATCACAGGGGTACGTCGTTTTTAGAGGAAAAGGGATTTGAGGCAAGTTGCACAGGGGTATTGATGGTCCTCAACCTGCCCTGCCTGGTAGGTTCCACCTTTCGGGTGACCTTCCTTCCCTCAGACACGTGATGGCAATATGACAGCAACTTAGTCTCATATGGGATCAGGATTTTGAGTTTGGTGAGTGTCAATCCCTAATTTCAGGCAGTCTGTTGATGGGACAGCACATGGAGGAAAAGATGATGTTGGCTTTGTGCCTTAGGGTTTCTTAGAACTCTTTATTGCATGTTTTGCTCGACTGCATTGCCTTGCTGAGTCACTGAATGCTTTGCACATGCTCTTGTATGGGGTCTTTGTTTTTTTTCCTAAACCTATGTATCTTTACAGCACTGAAAATTGAAGTTAACTGAAGCAAGTGTTAAGGGAAACTTATAGGGAGAGCTCTGTGGGAAGGTAAACGAAGCTGGTTTTGAGCTCTTGCAAGGTGGATTTCAGGGCTCCCTTCTGTCACTCATCTGGTCAGGAGAAGTGCAGCTCCCAGCTTGGAGTCCTGTGGCTTGTGGATCTCTGCTGGGGAGTGAGAAAGAGGCCCACAATATACAGCAGCACAGGCTCAGTTAGAAAAGAAGAGTGCCTTCCATGAATGCCTTGGCTAACAGGATAGGAACACTTGAGCTGCACAGGCGCACACAAACAATATGCTTTAGGGAAAGACCACAAATATGCTAAAAATCATAATCTGATAAACTCAGATGCTTTCAAAATACAAATGTCATGTCATTTCTTTTCATAACAAAAATGATCTCTTAGGACTTTACCACAGCTTAAATATTCACAATGTAAGCATCAACAAAACTGATGATTGTTTCAGCACCTAACATGCCCTTCACTGTGGAAATAAATGTTTTGGCACCCGATCTTTCCATACGATATTTCTGATAGGAACCCACAGTGAAGAATCACCATTTGGTTAGACAGCTGAAGTAAAGCAGATTAGATATGCAGATATGGAGACTTCTTTTCCAGACCATTTTCCATTTCTGAAACTTATTTTGTTATCACCATTTTAATCTTTTCAATGCAATCAGGAATTTCTTTCCAAACTCCTGAGCCCATCTTCTCTTGAAGAACGGAATAGTTTATGACTTCTCAATTTTTTTCCCACCCGAGACCCAAACCAGCTGCAGGCTTCGCTTTGTTTCTCCTTCTTCCCTCCCTCCCTCCCAGATTAAAATCCCAGAGTCTTGGGTCTTGGCAAGAAAGCGCAGAAGTTTTTTTGCTGTGTGGGTTATTGGGGGCTGGGTGTAGAGGAGTGAAAGGGAATTGGGTTTCCACGCCTGCCTCTACTGCATGTGCAACCAAAAGCAGCTGTTATGGAGTACCCAGCTGGGTTAGGGGGGCTAATTTGGTACATGAAGCACCCCTTGCTGCTATTTTGTCGTGGTAATATTTGAGTTATTTTCTTAGCCAATTCTGCTCAGTATAGGATACCTCTCCTGGAGACTGTTTCTGAATATGTTTTGTTATTTAAGATGCACTGATCTTAGTAATTTATGCTATTGTTCCATAGATGTATCATTTTTCTGTGGGTTCACGTTTCTACTGCCATTCAGATCATATTAAACATGGTTTTTCCTTTTTAAATACTAACATCTAGGATTAATTTAATCCCACTTTTTTTCCTGGATAACTTAAAGTTTTGAATGAATCACTCCCAAAAAAATATTAACATGTCCAAACCTCAGCCTAAATGTGAAATTAAACCAGGATTCAATAGGTTTGGATGAAAGCCTGCTCTTGAGCCCTCCTCAGATCACACACTGAATCAATGTTGAATCTGTCCTAACAAGTCTGACAGCCTTGCTGCATTGCCTGCTACTTTCGGATCTTCTGTGTTTGGGAGTTTCTTCTGCATGATGCATAGCTGAAGCATCTCAAACTCAGACAAGCAAAACTTCTAAGAATTAGACGGAATTAGTTAGAGAATGGAAAGGGATTATTACTGAAACCTGATGTTGCCAATTTGTAACTTGTTTTTCTTGCAGGTAAGGCTTTTTAGCAGCTTTCTCAACAAAAGGAAATGTTTCCAAAGAATTTTGCACCTTAGGCTCCAACTATTTTAACAGAAAGGGTTGAAAGCAGTCAGAGCTCCCTAGCAAGAGAAATTTTGGTAGAGAAAACCTGGAAGGGACCAGATAAAGTCAGCAACTGAGTGTGACACACATTCAATTTCATGACACACCTACAAAAGGAAGGAACTTGTAATTCTCTAAGGCTGAGCTAGGGCATCACATTACCAGTGTTCTTCTGCTTCCCAGTTTCTTGGAAATTCCCTGAATTTTCTCTCAGCTCTAAACATGACTGCTTGCGTGGTGTTCTTTTATCAATTAGCATTACTCTTTTGTTCAGTATGGAAAATGTACTCCACTTTTTTGAAGAGACATATGAAGAACTATGTGAAGTTCTATGTTACATATAAAACTGTAGCGTTGTGAGCAATGTAAGTATTATTCAGCTATATATCAGTGGAAAAGTTTACACTTTCATTACACTAAAGCAGAACCATCTGTAATGCCACCTAATATGGATGAAAGGAGCACACTGGAACTGGGAGTTGTTAGTGTGGAAAGAGAGAAAAGTAAGGGTTGTAAAGGCCTTGACAATTTCTCTGAAAGGTAGATAATTATTTTTCTACAAACTGATCTTTAATTTTATTAAAAAAAGGAACATGTAGTTGATTTAGAGATAGGAAGAGAAAATAGTAAAGAAAACAAGTATAGAAGGAAGAAGAAGAGTAGAAACTTCAAATTGCTCAGAAGTTGAGTTGAACTGCATTTTGTAATCCACCACCAAGAATGATTATTTGCTTACCCTGTAAACAGCTGAAATTTTTGGGCTGTCCAGTTGCAGCGCAAATTCCTATACTTCCTTTTTTTGAAGTTAGAATGGGTTCATCATGTGGCTGCTGTCTTTCTTCTGGTCTATTTCTGTTCTCACTGAGGGTCTCCTTTTCTCCCGTTTTTCACAAACTTTGCAGTCTCCGCTTCCAAGATATGTGTATCTCTTTCACCTTGTTTCTTGATGGGAATCCTTTATCTCTGCCTTTCATCTCTCTTGCTTTCCAGTATGGAAGATGTATTTTATTCCTTCTCTTCTTCCTGCCCTTATGATGGGCTGTTATCTATCACTTATCCTAATCTGACAGACAAGTTGCAACCCTTACAAAGGTCAGATCTCGGGGTGAGGTTCGTGTCCATCTCTGTCTTCAGAGAGATGAGAAGCTTGTGGCTGTGCTGCTTTCTGAATTGCATAGTAAAAGAGTGGGGCAAAAGAAGGGAAGTGTAACAGGTAAATAATCTGTTGTCCTGACACAAAGCTCCAACAGGATAAAGTTATGGAAAGCTGAGCTGTGATCCTTGTGTGCAAGTGTTCCATAGCTGATTGTCTCTACTTTGGTTTGGTTCATGAGCATTTTTATCTAAATAGACTTGATATTTATGTCCCAGTGCATATGTTGTCATGAAATACGCTGTTTTAATCGTGAGTGTCAGTTTGGGCTGTTGAATGCAGTGTCCTTGCCTTTAACCAAAATAAAAACCAGACTCAGTGCACACACACAGTGCAGGGAGGAACATGGATATAACCTTATGATAATATTTCATCTAATATAGTTGAAGCCAGTGGTACTCACCAGCACTGGACTGTGGGCCAAAATTTAGCCTCAGAGCACTTCTAGGGGCTGCACAGAGTTGTCCTGTTGGCCACACTCCCCCTCTTTTCTCCTCCCTCCCCTTCCGTGTCTGAATTAAGCAGTTTGGCAGACAGGAGAATTAACTCTTGTAAGGCTGGGAAAGAGTGTGGAGGTAACTCACTCCAGCAAGGCTGGGGTCTTCCAGGCTGCATATAATTGTTGCTGCTGTCAGTAAAAATTGTTTTAAGATTAACATTTGGAAAAGCCTGGGGAAAATTGTATGCTAATGTTGTACAGCCTTTTGAAAATAAGGGAGGAATGTAGTCTTTGGCAATGATAGCTCTGCAGTAAAGCAGAGGTGAAGGGACACCAGCACCAACACTGTTCTCATCATTGCTGCCTCCTCTACACCACTCAAAGCACCACCAATTTCACTGGCATGGAGGCATCATCTTTGTTCTGTCCAAGAACCTGATTTTTCTTACAGTGTTCATGCTTTTTGTAAAGCCTAGCATTGCAGGATCTCAAATACCTGTTCCCTGACAGGGAGGGAGCCCTCCTCATGACGAGATTTGGGAGGTACCAGAAAGGCCAATGGCCTCCTGGCTTGCAACAAGAATAGTGTGGCCAGCAGGGCTAGGAAGGGATTGTCCTCTGTATGTGGCATTGGTGAGGCCACACCCTGAGTGCTGTGTCCAGTTCTGGGCCCCTCGCTAGAGGAAAGACATTGAGGTGCTGGAGCATGTCCAGAGAAGGGCTGTGGAATTGGTGAAGGATCTGGAGCACAAGTCCTGTGAGCAGTGGCTGTGCTATTTGGGGGTGTTTAGCCTGGAGGAAAGGAGACTTGGGAGACCTGACTCTGTTTAACCACCTAAAAGGAGGTTGTAGTGAGGTAGGGGATTGTTCTCTTCTCCTAAATAACAAGGCATAGCACGAGCAGGAAATGGTCTCAAGTTGTGCCTGGAGAGGTTTATACTGGATATTAGGAAAGATTTCTTCACAGAGGGGGTTATCAAGCATTAGAACAGACTGCACAGGGAAGTGGTGGAGTCACCATCCCTGGAGGTGTTTAAAAGATGTGTGGAAGGTGCCACTTAGGGACATGGTTTAGTTGTAGACTTGGCAGTGGTGGGATAACGGTTGGACTCAATAATCTTAAAGGTCTTTGCCAATTTAAATTATTCTATGATCCCATAAGTACCTCTGGGTATGGCCGATGAGCATTATTATTCCAGAATTTTTAAGGTTCCTTTGCTGCTTGTTTTTATTCTGATGTTTGAATGTAATGTTGGGCCAGTGAACTCTGGTCCTGACAACCTCTTCATTGTAAATACAATGTATTTCTCTTTATTCTTAATCTGTTCTTCTCCCTTTTTGATATCTTGTCTTTTTTTTTTCCTTCACATTAGTCTATCTTTCTTTTTTCCTTCACATTATTCTGTCATCCATTTTTCCTCTTCAAATCTTTATTTGCTTTACCAAGTTCAAGCTCTCCCGATTGTTACCTAACTTTCACCCTATTTCTCTTCACCGTCTAAGTGTTTTCATTACTTACATCATCTCCCAGCTCAGCCTGCTGTCTTTGTTTTCAGCCAGGAATCTTTTCACTCTGCTGGGAGGATGCAGCAGCCTTGCTTTGTTGGACAAACTGGGAAGTGGTTTGGGTAGTAATTTCTAGGTGGTGGGTTAGCCCCTGCTTCTGTGAGCTCCTGGCTCTCTGAGAGGTGCCGTGCTGCCTGCTCCGTGGTGCATCTCCTCTGCTCCTTGCCAGGTCACAGGGACTGTGTCTTGAAACTGCTGGAGAGAGGGTAGAAGATGCTGGCTACTGTCCCCAAGAGCTGCAGCCAGCAGTTTGTGTGGGGGGCTCGTTTTTCAGTCATTCAGTATTTTCAGAATTTCTGTAAACTCCACGGGGTAGGAAGGATTTTCTTCTGCTGACCTGTCAGGATGGGGCCAAAACTTCAGCCGGGGTTTGGGCCTGCTGCAGAACAGTATCTTCAGTAAGAAAGGCTCAAACTCTTGGGCTCCTGAAAATGTTTAAAAGCCCTGATTTTTCAAGGATGGTGATTGTCATCTCTGTGTAGACTACTTCAAAAATGAGAAGGACATCTCTGCTGCCATTTAGAGACCCTCTTTTTGTGTGAGAGTGTGTGGGGAAAGCAAGACCTGGAAACAGGCATAAAATCACTGGGCAGGAATAGTGTCTCCATGACAGCTTGTGCCGACGGTGGGGTGTTCTGCACCGTGGTGCAGCTTTAGGCTGTGTGGTGGCTTTGGCTCAGCAAGTGCTGGTTGTCTGGAGCATGACTGATTGGTTTGGAGGTTTTGCATTAATAAAAGTTAGTCCTACAGCCACATCTCCATCCTCTCATTCCAGAACAGCCTGCTGTTGTACCAGTGGAATTACTGTGCACTCCAGACTTTAAACCCATAAATTGCTAATGCCAGACTGTTCCGATGAGCAGCTTTTTGATATCCTTTACATGTTAAAAAGTACTCAGGCCTGTTGACAAAGCAAAGAAATGGTGTCAAAAATAATTTTAAAACCTTTTGACCTGCAAGGTTTAAGAGAATTAGGCACAGATTCTTTGCTTTAAGCCTCTTGGTGACAAGAAATATGGTCCTATGCTAGCCAGTTTGATTGACAGTGGCGTTTGTAGTTTCAGCTGCTAATACAGTATGCTCCTTGTATATTCCTAGTGTGTAAATATAGAAGACTATTTGTCACCTGGGTTGATGGATTGCGCCTAAGTGAGACAATATGGTTAAAATTCTAAAGCATAAATGAAAAAGCATAAACTTTACATAACTCATAAAGCATTGCTTAATACTCATAATGAAGTATCCTTATTTTAATCAAGAGACACTGTCAGACTTTCAAATAAGCAAAGATTATGTAGCTGGCATGGTGTGTGGGGCTTTTTATAGCTCCATGCTACTAACCTGCATCATTGGATTTTTGACAACCATAATAAAATGTATTGGAAAATTGATTAGTTTTAAGAGACTCCTTATAGCCAGCTGCTTTTATTTGTAAATGTCATGTATTCAGCCGTTGTAGGCTTCATCTCTTCAAGTGGAATTCTTGGCTGAATGTGAACCTTTGCATAGGTATAAAAGCACTCTTGTTTCACATTCTTCAATTAGTTTTCAGCATTTTCATGTGTACTTGCAGAAATAAAATTTTCCTGCAGGCTTTCCCACCATAAATGGTGGCATATTTACTTATTTCCCACCATGCCATAATTACAAATTATTTGTGCTCTTGAGATGTCGTAAATTTGTAATAATACCAACACGACTTTGTAATTGATATTTTCAGAAAATTCCAGAGTTTTTTTCAAGAAAAAGAGCATGGTTATGTTATTGATTTTTGGATAGAGAAAAGAGAATTTGCCATGAAAAGTGTGTTATCACCTCTTGAAATATGCAGTAAAATTGGCATTTTCAGCATGCTGCTCTTATCTTTATTTGCTGATATAGAGAATATCCAGATTTTTTTTTTAGCTTTAAGGGAAAGGCTATGGTGAGGTTCATATTACTCAACATTTAATAAGTATGAAGTACAAGAAAAGGAGACATAGCCCAGTACTATAAGCCTTCACAGATTTTGTTTAAGGAAAGCACTTTTCATAGTGTAAATTAATATAAATAAATGAAAATTCAAAACAGCATCTCTTTTAATCTGTCTTTTTATCACATAAAAATCTGTCTCCTGAAGCCCTTTTATAGACTAAACTATCCTGCTGACCTGTGGGGGTTCTGTATGAGCAAGAGGTGCAGGATTTGCCTGTAAGCTGGCATGTTGTTTGTAAACCACTCTGAAGCAGTTTGTTTTGTGAAGCCACATCCTGCTCTTTTGCTGTCCACTGAGTCCTAACAGATGTCAATGGCAATTTCATGCATGTTTTGAGAGAAAGGCTGTGGCCCTTCAGTATTATTTTATTCTACAGAGATATTATAGCAGAGTGTTTGGTTTCTAATTAGATTCTAATTTTTATTTTTTTTATAATGTGATGAGCTTTCTGTGGCCTACTGCTGGCATTTAACATAAAAAGCCTAGACTCAGAAGATACAAAATTGGATATGAACATAGGTATCAGCATGATTAAGATTATTTTATTTGGTTTCAACAATGAGGGATTCAATTAGATGCATTTTATCATTTGTTCTGTTAGCTCATAGATTTGCTTTGTTACTTTAGAAACCAGCTTCTGAACCCAAGCGTGCCCAGAGCCAAAATGAGGTGTATTCTCAGATGAGATGTTTTAAAGTGTTAGTTATCTTTAATGGATTATTTTAACTAGCTGCAGTAGCTGCTTTCATATGTTTGAGTCTCTGCTGTATTCTAGACTGGAGGGTCCAATCGTCACATTACTTTGTGCCAGTTTGTGCATTTCTCATCTGTTCAGTGAAACCCTAGAAAGTCATTTGGCAACATGGGTTAGAAGAGAAATGTTACGTTCGCTGCAGTTTATTGACACCACACACCCGTACTTTGACAATATAGAACATTTATTAAGCATTCTGATGCAGAAAAAGGTGCGCAGAGAATGTTGCTATAATAAGACTAGACTATAAAAAATAACAATAAAAAATATTCTTAAAGAGAAGATGGCTAGCCTATGTTTCATTTGGTGTGGATATTACTTCTCAGTTTTTAGTAGAATTTTTTACTTCTATACCTGGAGGAATTCTATTTATGACTAGATGCTATGGACCAGACTTATTTATATTGTGTGGATAAAATAATTTAAGTAAAAAGAGAAATAAATATAATTGTTATAGTTTTGCAGAGAAGAACTTGTCTTTAACTTTTTCTTATTTCATTCTTTGAAGTTGATGAGGTTATTCAAAGACTGGAAAGTCATAAAGAGACTATTTAAATAAGGTTTCTTGAGCTCCTAGCTGTTATAGGTGATTAGGTTTTGACCCTTCACTCTGTGAATGTTGAGCTCCATACCTCTTCAGATTGCCTAATATAATGAAAAAGTAGTTATCTTGTCTGTGTGGGAAGATGCCAAGAGATAGCTGTGCTATTGGTTGACTACCAGTTCTCTTGAAAAAAAGTCTTTGCCCTTACATCAATTCATTTTCCTTCAGTATCCAGATGTAGATTTCTACAATAATTTTCAGTGACTTGGTTAATTTTGGACTCTTAATACATTCTCAGAGAGGAAAAAGAAAGCTTGTGGTCGCTCACCCTGTTGTGCATTCTGAGGATTCTGCTCTGTTAGAGATCTTTCCCAGTATGCAGAGTATTTTAAGATCAGTTTTGACAAACTTGAAAAGTCAAGTTCACTTCCACCCATATATAAAAAGAACCCACAGATTTGTTTTCCTGCAGGCCATCATTTAAGAACATATGTCAAGCTTTCCATTATAGCTCCATCTAGCAACCTCAAAGATGATGAAAGCAGCATCCACACTTCAATACTTCTCTATCATTTCTGCATTTCCCCTTTTCTAGTTGTTATGATTTTTTAAATTTTTTTATAAGCATAACTCTGATATAGAAAAAGACCCTAACACATTTCTTCTTTCTAAAACAAAAAAAAAATGTACAATTTTTCTGGGTTTTGTGCATCTGAGAGAATGTGAAGATTCATAAAAACATATCCTCTCAAGTGACATAAAAATATTACATCTAGACCAGCTGCAAAGTGTAAATGCAATCTGTGGTGTAACTTTTTTCAAGTTCAAAACTGACAGATGAAGATACAAAGCTCCTTATGAGCAAAAAATACTAAAAATAAAGTAGTAAACGGGAATCCTTGTTTTGCATGACAAATGAACAGAAATATTAACAGTTGATGGCCATGGTTGTCATCCAGTTTATAGTTTTTAATTTTTTCAATTAGAATTAAAAAATGCCAACAAAAGCAGATGTGGAATTAACCATTTAAGGCCTTCCAAGTCTTGCCAGATTCTGGGTTGATTGTGTAAGGAAGACTGCATCTTTAACTTCTGTGTTTTGGGGGTTGAGATTTATTCTAAGAGGAAACCTGGGGAGGTAGCTTGGCTGATAACGGTGGACTGATGTGCCAGGGCTTGATTTTTCCATGCTTTAGAAACTGGTGCTACTGATGTAATGCTGGAATCGTGTCAATGTTGCAGTAACTTTTTCTTTGAGGCACACTGCTCTGCTTACATTGAAAGATTGAGGCATGTGTTTTCTCCCCTCAGAGCTCTTGCTGTTTGGGTATTTGTTATATGCTTTGGAGGTCAAGCAAATTCCTGAAATGGATTGAAAAATAGGTAATAGATTGACTTGGTTTGATTTCTTTGTTGATGTTGAAGTCGGTGTGGTTTGGTGAATTAGAGAAAAGTCAGGCATCTGTCTGTTTAATGAAACCATTTCCGAAGTGAAAGGCAATGAATAGAAACAGGAAGTCATTAATTTCTGATGTTGCATAGTGCACCAAGACTTCAAATTATGTCAAAACCAACATTGTGCACTAATGTATCAGAGCACAAATGTCAGCCTCTCAAACTGTGGTTTTGTTGCATTTCTTCATCTCTTGGTCTCATAATAAAGTGGTTTTCTATCTCTCAAAGGTTCAGTACTCTTAATCTCAAATGCTGGATTATCCTGGACAGAATTATTGAAATAACATACCTCTAAGAGAGAATAATGAAATTCACAGAGAAGTGAAGTAACTCATGTTGCAGATGGACTGATTGTTGAACTTCATGTTTTAGTAAGTGAAAACAAAAACATACCTTGTTTCCCATGTGCAAAATCTGTCCTGAATCTGTTATAATGTAGGGAATCTATCCAAATGCTCATTATCAATCCCTGCTGACAACTATGATGCTGCAGTATGGTCAGTGTAATCCCTAGGTATTTGACAGAATAGGGTTAAATATCTCATGTAAATTGTCATTTACCCTTTGTGCCTCCCATTTGGATGGCAGTGCCTTGGAACTGAACTCTGAGGGAATTAGCTGCGTCTAAAGGAAGAACACACAGAAATAGGTGTGAATTCGGTGTGTGCTCCCAGCAAGCTAAGCAGGAAAGTGAAGGGATCAGGACTTGTTGAGTCTGAGGGACCTGGCTGCACAAAAGGGGGAGAAAGCACAATCCAAAGAGTGGGCTGCAGGAACAGAAACCTGGCTGCCCATCTATGTTCTGGCTTTGTGATGGGCAAAATATAAAGAAATTCTTATTGTAAGTCTTAAACTTTGCTTGCAATGGACTGTCTTGTGTCCTTGATAATTGTACATTTAGGGAACAGAGTGTTGAAGGTCTGAGAATTTATGCTCATATCAACCCCTAATCAAATATAGAGGAGTAGAAGGGCATTAGTGCCATTCTACTGAGAGCACCACTGGCTTGTTTTGCTTTCCTTCAGGAGGCCAGTGGGACAAGAGCTGCAGGGGCCTAAACCAGCTCAAGGACGTGTGAGCACATGTGCCTAGGAAGTGACTCTCCACTGCAACAGCCTGTGCGGTGTTCTTGTGGGTTCTTATTTTATGGAAACCCTGACTTTAAGCTGGCTGCAGATGGCGAAGTAAGTGACATCATCATACCACAAAGAAAATAAATGCTTGCTACTTATTTCTGTTACTTGGTAACTGCATTTCTTTCCCTCACTTCCTTATACACTTTATTATATAATTGCTTTCTTCAAGGAAGTTAACAAGTAAGTGTTGGGGAAAAATAGAAAAAGTGTGGAATACATCAATTTTTGTTCATTAATATTTTCTTTCCAAGAGCTCTTTGCCCAGTTAGCTTTGATCTGCACAATAGTTACAAAACTCAATGCAGTAACTTGTTAAAATACATTAAATTATGCAAAAACAAAGCAACAACAACAACAACAAAAAATCCAAACCCGAAGCCTTTCTCCTGCTGTGCTTAAAACTCCACTCTATCTAGGACAACTGAGAGCTGTGTGCCACATGGAGGATACAGCACTTTTGAAAGGAAGATATTTCCTTGTTATATTAATAATTTTTCCATTTAGAACATCCAGCTACTCTCAGGCTTCTAACAGCAAAGTAAAAGAATACTTTGCACCCGTCGACTAATTTTAGCTAACACAAAACAAACATTTCCCTCTTCAACCAAATGACCTTGTGGCCGCCTAGAAGTGCTTACATGAAACAGCACAGAAGCTCTTTGGAGGTGTTGATCCTGGCAAGGGGATGATTTCATGGGCCTCTGCTGATGCCCTGAGTCAGGTGATGTGGCTCACAGACCCGGGAGGCAGGCAGTCAAGGAGGTCATCTAGGCCATGAACTTGAACTGTCCTGATGGAAATGGCAGGAGCTCCCCATGGCAACAAATGTTTTGAAATGAACTTTAGCCTGTAAAACTGTCTCCAGACTCGATCAGCCTGTCCACTTTAATCATAATACTGAAGTGGGGCATGGTTGTGAATTACACAGATTTTAGAGAAGGATGATGGTGATCTGCTTCAGAGCCTGGGAAACACCAGCAATGAAGACTGGTGAGCTTTAAGCTAAAAATCACTCGCCTTTCTCACTGCTGAATTTACTTGGCTCCTTTCCAGTACCAGGAAGTACAAGAGCAGTGCCAGAGGAGCACCTCCACAGTGCTCCTGTACCTGCTGAGCTGTGTGTGGGTGTCATCCATGTGCAGCTCTAGCGGCTGTGGGTGGCCTTTCCTCCCTGCAGCAGCGGTGCACAGCAACTTTTGGGTTGCCCCATCTGCAGGGAGTAAATGCCTGACAGCCAATTTCAGCTGGTTTGAACCTATTCTCCAGCAGGATAGTGGGAGCAAGGAAGGACGTGGCTTTATCTCATGGTGTTGCTTGACATAAATGTTGTGTGTGCATCCTGTTTTGATGATCAGTGAACGTTACCATTACATTTCTACCATTCACCTAGAAGCACTGCTTTTAAAATAGCATGTCTCCCTCTCTTAAAGCAAGCAAGAAAACCCAAACCAAAAACCAACAGCAAGACCAAGCCACATATTAGTATTGATAGTCTTAAATGTCTTAATTGAATAACACTAACCTCAGAACAAGTTTCTGGATAATTTGTTCATTACAGAGATTCTGAGGTTGATAGTTCTGGAGGCCAGAAGGGGCCATTAATTGCACTATATAAGGCAGTGAACTTCCCTGGTGGGTCTTGCAGCTGGTTAAGTGACTTGTGACCAAATTAGCTGAGTGTGGTTTTTGAACACATAGAAGGAATCTCCTTTTATTGATCAGAAGAGGGCTGACTACCGTAGTTGTGTGTGTTTTAGTGCAAAGTAGTACCTGATCTGGAATAAGAGTCAGCTAAACAGTAAATGGGTGCAAAGAAGAGAGAAGAGAAGGATCTCAGGGACATACTGCTAACACACTCTTCCAGTGGGAATGTGAATCACATACGTGGGCAGAAGAAAAACTCTGCTATAAACATTTTCCTCAGCATCTATTGAGAAAAGGAATATTTTTTGTCTTCCTGGAGCTGGGGGTAGTGTAATTGAGAGATTGAGGGTATGACAAAAGGTTTGGAAGGCCAGGGCTAAGTTGTTTTGGCAGAGATGTTGTAAGAAAATGTGCAAATATCTATTGTTAATCCTGTTACTGAAGGATGCCATTGTATTGGCTGGAAGAGGCATTAAACATATTCCTCACACAGTGCTGGCAGTGGATCTCCTTCCCACTCTAAAAACTTCAGAATATTGTGATCTCATTCTTCTGTTTGTGTTTATGTGTGATGGACAGGGCTGCTAACACTACCTATGCTTAAGGTTGCTTAACACTTTCAGCCAGAAGGTCGTGTTTTTAACTGTCTGTGCTAATGCTGCCAAAGCTTAAACAATTTGGGCTGAGATTTTCCAGATGGGTGTCTTCATTCAGGAGAGGTGGGGAGGGGAGGGATTTCAGCTAGGCTTATATCGGTGTACTTCTCAGAATAAGCTGACAGAAAATGACATTTTTTTTCATATTACAAAGGGAAAACGTCCTGCATCTTGCTTCACTGTGAGGGGTAGGGGGAGAAACCTTACTATCTATGCTTTTCCATTTGAAATCTGGCAGGCAGCATTTGATCTTACTTGGGGAGAGGAGAGAGAAGTAAATGATAGAGTAATGAAAAATTGCACCTTAGAATAAAGATAAGTTTTACAACATCTGTCTTGTGAGACTAATTTAATTTTCACATAAAACCTTAACTCTGGTGTTTTCCTGCATCTTTGAATGCCTGACTGTGCAACCTTAATGTCATTTTAATGTGCTAAACATGCGATACGACGTCTTTCTTTCGTAAAAAAGTGAGCTAAGCAAAGCTCCACCAAGGGAGATAATTTTGGCACCTATGCCTTTCACCAGCTCTGCCAAAGTCCTTAGATCTCTTCCACTGAAGCAAATGGAGCAATGTACAGTGGCTGTCATTGTGCACGGGCATCTCAGCAGAGACAAATCAGGTACAATTTGCAAGCAGGTATTAGAGCTCTTCCTTAAAACCACAGGGCTGCTGAGACACAGACCTCTCAGGCTTTAATACAAGCTCTGGCTGGATTGTTACTTTGGTGCAAACCTTTTTCCTCCTTTCCTTCCTTTTCTGAACTACTATGCTTATCATGTTCTTCAGTTTATTCTCTTTCCAAAATACCTTCAGGGTAAAAAAAAGGCTTCAAGAAAGCTTGGGGTCAGGAAGTAAATTTTATTCCTTCTTCACTCACAGCATGTTAATTAGCCTTCATGTTTTTGTACTTTCTTTTTTTCATGTATATCAGGAAAAACCTGAGGATGATTGAGCAAAATGATTGCTTTTACAACACTTGAGCTCTGGCAGTAGAGGTGAAGCAGACAATAGGTGCATGTGTCAGATGATGCATAAGGAGAGCCACAGGAAATGTGTCTGCATGGTCCTAGAGAAATGGATTGCTTACCCTAGTTGAGGGAATTTGTCAGCAGAACGACAGCCCATACCACAGTTCTTTGTCTTGAACAATAGAATTTAAAAATATTTACTCTTCAGTAACAAAGGCTTTAGACCTGGTAAGGTGACAAGAAAAGCACAGTGAGAAGTCAAGGCAGCAGTTTTCATTTTTGACTAAACTATCAGAACTCTTGTAAAATTGGGTTGTTATCTGGAGTCTTATTTTCTGACTATTATTTTTGGAAGTACAGTGTGGTTGTTCCACTTCTTAAAGACTGTGATGGAGTACGCAGAGCAGTCTGAAGGCTTATCAGTTTGATCTAGAGTTTTTGCCAAAGCGTATGCTTGAAATAGTCTCGATTTCTTTCTCCTCTTTTTAGTTCTTCTCCCTCTTTCCAAGTGTCTGGACAGTAGAGACTGTAAAGTAAGTAGAATTAAAAGAGGAATGAGCTTATCCCAATAACCTTTTAAAATACAGTTATGCAGAACAACTTCTGATCAAATCACTCAACAGTAAGTCACTTTTTACTGGGAGATACACTGAAGTGAGAAAAAGAGCTTTATTCCTTGTGTGCGTGTGTGTGTACATCTATATTTGAACTTAGTTCCTGGCTTTCCTAATTGCCCTTTCTTTAAAAGAAATTGAGTTTTTCAAGGACTTCACCTAACTTTTATATAAAACTACAGTCTACATTTCTGCTGTTTCTCTGGGTAACATCTGTCAAGCGTAAATAAAAAATTTCTCTAATAAAAAGAAATAAGGAGTGTTAGTTTAATAATTTTATCTCTGTGAGAAAGAGGTGAATTTCTTATTTAATCCTGGATATCAAATGTTTTGTAGCACCACTGCATATCTGAATTTCCTTTCACTTTTCGTGAATTCTGTCATGCAACCCCTATCTGGAGTTGGCATCCCCTTCAAGCCTGATTTATTCTATGGTTCTTCCACCTACAAATAGCACATGCTCATTAATTAAATCTTCTGCTAAAGAATTTCTTGTGTAGCATAATCATGTAAACCTCAGTATCTCTTCCTTTTGGGTTTACAATTACTGTAATTGATGTGGATATATCAACCATAGACATAAAAATATATAGGTAACACAGGAAAAAAGTTTCTTTTGGTTTCCAGTGTTTGACTGTGCCAAATACTCTCCTCAGTGTTACAGAGAAGAGGGTGCTGCATTGTGCAAAAGGTGCCTGTTGTTCTCTACTCAGATCTCTGGAAAACCCCACAGGAAACTATAGCTGTAGAGGCTGTAGGAGGGTCCTCAAGACTTTTTTTGTGAATATGAGGCAAAGCTGTTAATCTAAAGCTGTCATTTTGCAGTCCAAGGTAACTTCACAGCTGTCTTTCAGGACAAGTTATGGGCTGTGAATGATCACTTGCTGCTCATGTCAAAGTTTTCTACCCAGATTCTTGGCTGTGCTGGCTACAATTGCAGCCATAGTGAAAGGAAACAAATCAAACAAGGGTGTCAATTTTGGCCAATCTATTTTAATCAGGATATTTGATACAAAGCTAGAATGAAGATTATTAATATTTTAAAGAAAAATAATTTGGATAATTTCCTTATGTTAATAGTATCTATTAAAAGGGTATTTGATTTTTTTGTTTTAAATACGGTAGATCGGCTCTATATCCTGGTGTGACTCAATTAGAGTGATAGGAATATTTTTTTCCCAGGTTCATACTCTGATCTGGCCTTTGACCTGGAAGACTAAAATGGGGAGGAAAATCTCAGGCCAGAGCATCCTATCTTCACCCTTACCTTTTCTTTTTTTTTCCCACCAAATATCTCCCCCTCCACTCCTTAAATAATCTGTTAGCTGCTTTTATTTTTGCAGAAAAAAGAGCATCAGAAGTAGCTGAGGTGTGATACTTCGTAGCTGTTACCACTGGATAAGTGGGTTTGTTGAGACTTTCTGTGGGATTCTCTGATGAGAAGGCTATCACTGTCTGTTCCGATTCCACTCAAATATTTTGCAATGAAATATGTGGGGTTTTTCTTTTACTCAATAAAACAATTACACATTTGCTTAATCTGAGGTAAGCTAACGTCACCTGGAATTAATTGCATTGCTTATACCTGTGGAAAGTGCATACCTTGTTGAGTCCTGACAGGCTCTATTTTTACCAGGAAATATTGTAGAGCAGAATTGATAATTGATTTTTCCCTCTCCTCCTGCTAAAATTGTTATTTGCTAAAAGAGCTAGTTAGAAGATCATGTCCTTCACCTTGTATTTCCATCTGTCTCATGACCATCATTATCTGGGAACCTGTTTGGGGGTGTTACTGGCTTATCTGTACCTGTTTGTTACCATCTTTCAGTTTTAAGCTCTTTGAGGCAGTACTGTCTTTTTATAGCATGCCTCTGAGTACAACAAGAATCTTCAGGGTCATGCAGCCCTGACTAGGGCTCATTGATGCAATTTGATTATTCTGGTATAAGATACATCCTGTTCTGCACACAAGGTTGTTTTCAGGCTGCATCTTCTCTCTGTCTCTAATTTTTGCACGTACGTAGCCTTCTATTGCATCTCAAAGGGAGCAGCTGGTGTAGATTCGCACTTGGGAAGGATTTTCTTCTCTGGCTGCAAAAGGGTCAGTTCTCATCAGTTCAGTGTACTGAGAGTGGGGAGCAGAAAGGCACTTTCCTATATAAAGATCCCCCAAATGCTTATGCAAAAGCTACACTCTACCCTTGCTATAGACTGAGGCAGGTGAGGAGTTTCTGAAACGTGCAGGTTGCTCCTGCCAAAGCGTGCAACTTTTCTCTGTGCCTTCTGGTGTAAGAGCTAACAATAGATTAAACCTTTTTTGTTGTTATTCCTGCAATTTGATTGCAAGTACATTTGTGAAGCCAGTTGGCGTATGTCATAAAATCTGATTGATTGAACAGTTAATCCTTGAAAGCTTACCTCTGAAATATTGCCAAGGTCAACAAGGGATAGTACCCATGTATACATGTCACAGAAATTACCTATTTTGCCATTTTTATCTATCCCTTTATAGCTATGAACATGCAAAGCATTCTGGTTCTTGTCATGCAAAGTGTTCTTTCCCCAAAATACTGTTTTTAGTGATCTGTATTCTGCTTTGTTCTGGAGAAAATTTCTTAACTATGAAGGAGATGATCAGTAAAGTTGAGTATTTCTTATAAGTTATGGTTTGTTTGGTTTTTTTTTCAGTTCAGAACAGTTTGTGGGACAGGTTATCTTATGGGAAAGAAATACTGTGAACATTTCTGGAAAATCAGTTACTTTCACATTTCCTGTGAGATTTTTCATGTCTTCTTGAACACAAGTTGTCATTTTTATGTAATTGTCCCACACTGGAGATTTTACACAGTGCCACAGAGGTGGCTTCTGAATGCCATACTTGTTATGTGAAATGTGGTGCTGTTCAGGGGAATAAAAACTGCATATCACTGATGCATTGCAAGACAAATGGAAGAGTTTCCTCTTTTCTACTGTTCTTAAGCAATAATAGAGCTTATTTTTTTTCCTACTTGGCCTTAGGCACCACCTTTGTGAATTTATTCACTTCTTTTCAATAATTCAGTTGCTTACCACTAATATACATTAGCTTTATCACAAACTTTGCAGAAAATCCAGGCAATTCTTGGAAGACCCAAACCGCAATGTCTTCTAAGGTTGTTGGAAATTTTTTAAAATGCCTTTATAGTGGTTCCCAGGCACTAATGTCCTATCATGCTTTTCTGAAACTGGATGAATGACCTCCTGAGACCTTGTCATAGTACACAAGTTTTCCTAGGTGACTCTGGCAAATAGATAACCTGTTGTGTCAGCTCTCACTGAACTGAGCCAAGGTCTGTGTACCCTTCCTGGCTATGTGAAGAGATGATCCTTGTGCTGTGGATGGCATTCTGTGCTGCATTCCAGAAACGTGGCCCTTCTTGACAGCTGTCACATATCACAAATATCCACTGAGCTCTTCGTATGAACCAGTAGGGGAAACCAGAAGCATATAAGAAAACTTTGGTAACTCATTTACTCTAACTCACTCTAAACGAAGTGTGAAGTTTCATAACATCGAAATGGGAAGGGAGGGAAGGAAGCTGTGATCGTGACTGAGCTTCACCAGTGAGCAGGGAACCTGATATAAAAAAATTACTGATATTGGCCAGAATGAAAATCCCTGTCCTTTGTAGAATGTCATGGCAGAGATTCATTCCCTGTTGTTCTGAGGAGGTTTGCTTTGGGAAATTGCTATGTGTTGGTCTTCTAAGGAAAATAAATTCAAAATCAACAATTAATCCTCTACAGAAATGGTGCAGCAGGAATCAAAACGTGCCAGAAAGTTTGCAGTGCAATACTAATGGTTGCACCCAAATGGTTTTTTGGTAGGACCACTCTGCAGTGTTTCCTGTACTGATCTTGTTCTGCTGGTTTTAGAAATGGAGGGGTTTTAAGCTTTGGCAAAACATGATTTATGCCCTTTAGGTACCTAAGAAGTTAGGAGAGAAAATCCAAACTAATTTTAATTAGATGGGAATTTCTATACTCCCTGCTTTTTTGTTCATTTACTTTTAGTAGGTAGGGCATACTGCTTGAGGGAAAGTCTTTGAATTACTTTTACCACAAGCCAAACTCATGCATGATTTAGAGGGAGCAATCGCTTAACAGCAGTCTGCATTGTAATTGTAAAGGAAAAGACATAAAATGCAGTCAAATTTATCAGTAAAGACACTGCTGCCAACTCTGAAGAGCACCTGGCTAGGTATTAAAGGACACAAACATGATCCCCTTACTGAGCAGTATTTTATAGACTGCAGTTCAGAGCCAAAGAAAACAGCTTTTGTAGCTTTTAGGTGTCCATAAACAGCTAGATAAATACGAGGGAGCCAGAATAAGGGATAAACAAGGCAGCTAAGTATCAGCTTGCCACATCGCCTTTCAGAGCTCCCCAAATACCCAGCTGAACTTGGAGTATATTACTTCCCCAGCACTCCTATGGCTTTCCATGATTCCTGGAGGTGGCATCCCTAGCGTCAGAGAGAGAGGGTCAATGGAGCAATGTCATGATATAAACTCAAGCTGTGTCCTGTCATCTGTATAATTGCTAGGATTGCATAGTTGACCATATTTCATGTGAGTTGGCAGTGACTACCAGTCTGTAGTCAGGATGGGGATTTGGAAGAGCTGCACCTATGGTCTCTGATCTCCCTCTTGTAGCTGCTGCCAGCATTCAAAGCATTGCAAACGGGTTTCATAAACAAATCTCATTAAATGTTTTTAGACAGAGGAAAGCACATAGCCATAAATAGAAAACTGATAAGTGGACAACTGTTAAAAATAGCTCAGTAAGAAATGGTAAGTGGAGAAATAATATGGATATGATAGCATAAGGAATATTCTACACACATACTTGAAGCCTTTAGCAGTTGCCAAAACTCTGATGAAGTGAATGAAGAGCAAATGGGTTGTATTTCAAACACATACCATTACACTGAGCAACAGTAACGTTTTATTGCTTCAGTCACATTTTTTGACTGAAGTAATAAAATTTGTAAAATATAAAGAAAAATACAGGATTTATCTCTCCCTCCTGTCCTATTCTCCCTCGCCCCCATTTCAAATTCAAAACAGATTTCATGGTTAACAGTATTGGCACTCAAGTTATGGAGATGTTTAAAAATTCACTTGACAGATTCAGAGAAACATGCAGTTCAGTACACAAATAGAGCAATAAGCAATACTTTATATGGATTTTATGGCCATAGCTTATGCCTGGTGAAGCAAGAGAAGACACAACTACAGAGCTGGTTTCAGCTGCAGTCCTACAAAGATTTAGGCATATAATAAGTCTTGTCCTGTAGAGGTAGTCAAAGGCAGGTAAATTACAAGGTGCAAAAAGGTGGTGGCATGTTAAAATTTTTTGGTCTGTATTTTATTCAGTTTTGGCATGAGTGATTACGTTAATTAATCTGAATGACCTTATGCAAATTGAGCCACTTTGCAGGTGTTACTCTATGCTATTGCCTTGTAAAATGGAATTCACTTTTCCAGATGTAGTTGTGCATTACCTGTAAGCAAGTATGTAGCCTTCTGTTTTTAAATCTATTATTTGTTTTACAATGACAGAGAATCTGCAATACATTCCTGACATGAAGACAAGCCATCAGAGTATTAGGGCTTCTGAATGTTTAGCTTATTTCATTTTAAGAAATACCATCCCACCACTGATGAACATTTACAAATATAATGGCTAATCTCATAGTGCACACAGTTTCTTAAAATTTGAGTTATGTGCATTTTAATTTTATTGTCCAAAGCCGAGATTTAAAACACAGTCTTATGTGCATCCATTAACCTTTCTGCTGCCGTTCTTGCTGAAATGTGAGTGTGAACTAAAAAATTGTTTATGCTAAAAAGTTTTTTCCTGAAGTGCCTTCACATAGGGATAAGGATGGAAAGCCTAACATGGAATGGATGATCTTAGGACCAAGGTGCTCCCCTTATCACGAAAAGTGTACCTAATATTTTTGTATCACTCTCCTCTTTATTTTTGCTCTGGACTGAAAAGAAACATAAATTATAACTAAGATGCTTTTTTCTGTAGGTTTTTCTTTCGGGTCTTTTCCCAGAGGGTGGTGGTGAGCAGTCTGCTTTAGTGTCCCTGCCAGCTGTAGTGCTTGCATGCACCCTGTCCTCTGCTGGGGGGGATATGAAATACTCAGCTTCGTGGCAGAGGTTTATGCAGTTAACAGCTGGATGTTGCCTCTGTTTTAGGTTCCAGGGACACATGTTGCAGTAGGAGGTTTCAAGAACCTTTTTGTGAAGCATTTAAGTAGCCACAAATTTGTTTAAAATGCTTCATGTTTGCAGAGAGTGCCTTACAACCCTAGAAAATAACAAATCACAGTGGATTGGTGACATGCCATCCTGGTTTTGGTCTGAGACACAGTCACTTGCTCAATCCTGAACTGGGTTTTCGCATCAGGGCCGAGGCATTACAGCGTCATACTTCGTCTTCCTTAACAATGGCTTTCTAATGGAACTGTTTAATAGTCTAATGTAGATTGATACAGCGCTGTAATATACAGTCTAGACTAATGAAGGACCTGTGTAAATAGAGCACTGTAACCATTGCCTACAAGCAGGAACAAATGATCTGCTGAGGAGCTACCTGTACGCGCATCCGTGTCTTCGTTTCTGTTCAAAGCTTTGAGCACCAGCACTAAATACCTGAGCTGGATCTAGCTGTGCAATTCTGTTCTACTCTTTCATGCCTCTGCAGGTATTTTTGCTCTCTCATTGAGGATTTCCTGTTGTTCTTTGTGGAAACTCAGGAAGAACTTTGTGTTTTAGTACTTTTTACTTAGAAGAAGAGTCAAATCAGTGGTGATCCTCAAATGAGTTCTGTTAATACATGTAACTGTACATGTAGCCAAAAGAGAGTATGTGAAAATTCTTTGTAGGTGCCCTGTGACTTCATTCACGCTTCAGTGATTAATTGAAATGGATAATTCTTTAAGAAAGGTATGTGTTTTCCTTGTTAATCTATGTGCTAATCTGTGTTCCTCTGACAACTTAATAAGCAAAGGGGTTACGTTATGTTTGTAAATCAGACAAACCAAAACCAGACTGCTACCTAATGAAATGTCACTTTTATTTTTTTTTTCTTTCGGAACAGACAAGTTTGCATCATGTTCTTGCTTTGAAGTGTAGCATTAGTTGCACATCTGTCAGTATTTCTCTTCAACTAGGAGCAGTATTTCGTAACTTCCTTTAATTATGAAGCAGCAAATATTCAGACTTATGAAAACAATTTGAATTTGGGAAATCTAGAGTACTATATGGAAGACATTCTCTTCTCTGTGCATTTTTTTTTTAGCTTGTTTCTGTGTTAGTGCGTGGCTCATGAGGGATTTACAAGGGGGGCTGCTGCCACGTTGTCCTGTGCAGTGTCTCTCAAAAAAAGTAGTTGATTCCTGCCTGTTCTTAAAAAAAAAAAAGCATAGTTGTACTGCAGAAAAACATTTTGGCCTTTAGATCCTGAACTTCCTTGATAAAAGTCGCCTCAGCCCAGGATATCCCTTGTGTTTGTTACTCCATTCACAATTTTAAGGTGCTAGACATGTGGGACTCAAATCATTAACTTTTTTCTTTTTCATTCTGAGATGTAGTTCTCTGCTTGCACTGAGTAGAGCTGGAGGTCTAATTTTGTAGCCTTGAGCCCAGTGCAAGAGCTGTAAACCTGGTCTTCCTGCCTTGGGTTACAGGCAGATGTCTATTCTCCTGCACCTCTTTGGGTTTAAAGAGTAACATTGTCTGAATATGCTTTCTCTGAAGCACCAACAATGCTTTTTCTGTCATCAGGATCTCTTTGGTCAAAAATCTGGTAAGGTTCAGAGTTACCTGCACTCATCAGATAAACGAGGCTGTTCCTGAAATGTACTGCTAGCAAAAAGAAGACTTTAGTATTGACTGTATAGAACTGAGCAGTCTTCTACATATATAGGCACACGTGCATAATTATGCCTACGTATGCATTTAGGACCAGGACCAGCACTGAAACTCGTGTAGCTGAATCCTTAGACTGAAATGTTTTTTATAACTTGCAAGAATAACATGTTCTACTACAATACACGCTTGCCTTGACAATTGCTGCTGTAATAGGTAGTGGATAAGCAGTGCTTCGTTCATAACAGCACTTATCTTTTCCCCTCACAGCATCAAATTAAATAGCAGTAAGGTGATCCCTCTATTACTGAGTCATAACCCGATGAACTAAATACTAGTGTCATGTCTATTTTCAGAAGCTTTGTTGCTAAAAACAGATCTTTACTCTGTGGACTGCTTTAGCCTTTCCCAAAGTGACAGCATTTCATCAGAAATAGCTGCTGGGCCTTCTTGCCCAGCTCTCCACTGTAGTGCCCAGTCCGTGAGAGCAGACAGCTGGGGGAGTTTGGTGTTTTGAAGGTTGTGATCACAGCAGTTTCGTAAGTGCTTTATTTCAGTTCTGTTCTGGCTGTGCTGGGGACAGGTGCGGTCTGGTTCTGATTTCACTGTTCTTAATTTCTTATCTGACCTGGTAGTTAATCAAGGGCATGAGAGAGGAACAAGGGAAAGCGGGAAAGGAACAGCCTGAGACGGGCAGACAGCGAGAGTGTAATGCTGAGCATCTGACTTTGCTCATCCAGGAACTGGCAGATCTGCCTGTCATTCAGTGCTTCTCTGTGTACTGACACTGCCCTGTGCAAAATGGATTTCTGGGAGTTAACCATCGTGTTCTTCTCTTCCAAAGGGTCTTCTGTAGGATTTCATTTGCAGAGCACAGAGGGCAATATCTAGGGTAATTCCAGGGCTTAGTGACTGTGATCTTTTGTCAACTCTACTTGTGAGTGAAATTAAACTTGGTATGAGCACCCACAATCTGAGCTTGTGCAACACAATTCCTGGCCAATGAATGAAAAATCATAAACCTGGCAAGTATTTATGAGAGAGAAAAATGAGATGTCATATTATAACAGGAATATATTCATTAAATCTATCATTTTCACAGAAACCAAGAATTCCCTCTTCAGTAAAAGGCTTTGAGTAGGTTTATAAAGTCAGATATTCTTTTATGAGTTGTAACTTTTTTATGCTAAAACACAGTGTGTTTAAATTCAGGTCAGTATTTTCTAAGGGAACAAATGACAAAAAAGGCTGAGTTAATGTGATGTTACAGTAGCCACTCTGTTTCTAAGAGGATATTGGCCAATGTCTGTGAATCATCTTATTGCAGCTGGAACCATACCTTGAAAAAACCTTACAAAAGCAATAAGCCTGGCAGGGGTGAACTTTGAATGTCAGTGGCCTTATGCTGCTTCCCATCATCAGAGGATTTGATGCAGCAGGAATACAGCAGAGACTTCAAAGAACAATTTTCAGTAGTCTATCCCACATGAGCAAAATTGTTCCTGGAAGATCTCAGGGTGTAAACTCCAGAGTCTTCTTACCTGCTTACCAGAGCAGAAAGGTGTCTTTCCTGTCAGAATGAAGATAGACCCCAAAACTGAGAATCTGGACTTCTTCAGCTTCTTGAGGGAATTCGCTTACGCAGTCAGGTTTTCGGGAGCAGTAGTTGTCAGTGTACTGGTGATGTGAGTGACTGAATGGTATAAGAACACCATGTAATTAAACTTAATCAGTTCCTACGGTAAAATTAATTCCACTGCTACTACCAGTAAATCTTCGCCAGTGTTGAGCTTCAGCACAAAGTTTTCCAACAGAAGCCAAAGCACTGGGTGAGACAAGTTTTAGTAGCGCTTGATGGAGTTGGCCAACTTGCTCCTTGGGAAGGTGCTTGCTGCAGCTTCAAGCCACCTCATAAGCCTCGTGTGTAAACCTTTATAACTGGTGAGATTCAGACCATTTTGGCAAAAGGGATGCAGTGCAAGAAGTGGCTAAGCTGTCTGTGGGATCCAGTACGCCAGTATAGATGGACAGCTAAGGTATGGTCAAGCAGGGGAAAAGACCAGAGTAGAAGCAAAGTTCAGCTGTATTTGTACCAGATGAACGTCACAAACCAATATCTAAGTATAACTGGGCTGGTGTTAGCAGGTTAGATTGGCACCTGCTGCTGGCAGAGAGGAGCTCTGTGCCTTTCCCAGCCCAGTGGGCGTTATATCTCTCTCACTCAGTTCTCCTGCCTCTTGCTTCTTTCCATGTGATGGCAGCGTGCTGTGGAGAAGCTGCTTGTATGTTTGCGGTTGCCCTGGTTTCAGCTGCTATTGGTTAGAAAAACAGGAGGTTTGGGGATTTCTTAGTTTGATTTTTGGTTTGTTTGTTTGGATTTTTTGTTTGTCAGCACTTAAAACACCTTTTTGTATGAGTTAAGTAATGATTGTAATCTCTGTGCTAAGGTAGTTTGCAGGGAGTTACTGCTCAGTTTTGCCACAACCATATTTCCAGATGCTACACAGATGCCAATTCTTTGTTATTCTGGCACTCATTCTTGGGTAACCACTAACTGTCCTCTATGGGATTTAAAGCTGTGAAGGGTGGAAAAAAGCATGGATAGAGACTGAAGAAAGATGAAGGCTTTTACTGCTCAAATCCCTCCACTATCTAATTTTCTTTAATAGGTAGCAAACAAGCACAGGTAGAGAAGCATGGATTGGAAAGGTGCAGGCACCCATGTGTCACGATAACATGTCACGGATGCTAATGCATTAAAACCTATAAAAGATAAAAATCACCTGTACAGGGTGCGTGGGATTCATGTTAGACTCACAAAGTCAAGAGACACCTCTGATATTTTAACAAAGCACACATCTAAGTGTATTTTATTCCTTGAGAGCAACACAACTTCCCTGTTATACCTAGGAATATTGGCTCTTAAATGTATCTGTTTACAAATGGCAGCCACAACTCTATTGTAAACTTACATTAGCACTAGATGTCCTTTCAGTGAAATTAATTCACCAGCATCATGAAGATATATGAAGTCTAAAAAAAGTGCAATCATATATGGCTGAGTAACTGCAGTTAAAGCCTCAAAAACCTATTTTTCAAAGTGGAATTTCAACTCTGTTGTCCAAGTAAATCAGTTTTTCACTTAAAAGTAATGAAAGCCTTTAGCTGTAGCCTAAAAGTAAAACTCTTGAGAGAGAAGTTGTATTGTGTGAGAACTGACTTTAATAAATGTAAACCCTCACCAAATTATATCGCTTTTGTTTATTTGCCCATGGGCCACATTTAGATTGATCTGTGGGAACTTTGGTGTTTCCTATCACCCCATCACAGGAAAAATGACTGTGTGTCTTCAAAAGAAAACTGGACTTCCATCCTCTGTAAGGTTACATCTTCTACTACTAATCAGTCAGCATCCTTATGGTGTGCAGAGATCAAAATACAAAATCCTTAACTGTTCCTCTAATTCTGAGCTTTTGAGTGCTTGCAGTAATACATTTTAATGTTCGACAAGATTGCTGCTGGATAGTCAGGGTAGCGGTGACAAAGTCTATCACCACTTACAAATGTAACGATTAAGTTCAAAGCCTTGGGACAGGGTTGTTTGTTAGCAAAGAGAGCTTGGAAACTGAGACAAAGTATTAACAATCAGGGAGCAAAGGGTGATGTGTTGTGACAGCTAGAGGCATTGTGCTAACAGCCCGGTAACCCAACTGGGACACCTGCTATTTGTATATTTCTCTGTTATTCAGATTATTTCTTCCTGTGGTAAATGAGGGTTTATTTTGGGTTCTTCCTGTTGTGCTTATGTAAATGGAAAAAAAAAAGGTAAATAAATGAATAAATGCTGTATACAAGCAAAATGCTTTCAGAAAGCTGCCTAGGTTTCTTTTTGCCTGGAGAGAATGACCTACTTGATTTGACTTTTTTAGGTCAATTTTAGCATTTCAAAAATTTTAGGAGTCTGACTTTTTTTTGGTTTTTTTGTTTTTGTGTTTTTTTGTTTTTTTTTTTGTTTTGTTTTGTTTTGTTTTTGTTTACCTGGTTGTGGTGGCTGAATGACAGCTCCTCTCGACCTACCCAGCACCACATTCAGTGATTCTCAGGCAGGGAAATCCCAGGGAAGGATGGTGTGCCCTAGCCGGCCGCAGTCCAGGCAGTGAGGAGCACAGGGATCCCCTAGGGACACACTCGGCGAAGGTTGAATTACCTGTCAGGGCCTCGAGGACATGTGTGGCAGAGGGCACTTTGGTGTCCTGGAATGGAGCAGCACGCTCCTTTTTGTTGCACGCTGTTGACAGCAGGACACTGGATACCCGTCAGGAAAACGGATAGCCTTTTAGATAGCATGTTGCCGCTCCGAGTGCTGGCACGACGCCTTCCCCCTTTCCCTCCCTCCTCTCCTTCTCTGTCAACCTTCTGAGCACTGGGCTTCAGGTCTCTTCAGGAGGTGCTGCATGACATCCCGTGGTGGCTCAGGTGCTGGTGTTCCTACAGTCCAGGTCGATGTCCCAAACACAACAAACAGGAGCGAGGTGCCTGGTGGAGCACTAGCTTCTGGAATGCTTGGTTACTGCGGGGGTCCTGAGTGGGAATGCTGGCAGCCTGGCAGGGGTTTGCTGTGAACCTCCCCCTGGCCAGGCTGTGCATGCTGAAAGCTGCCTCCTGTGAGCTCTGCTGCCCTGCCTGGCCCTCACTGCTGGGATGGGTGTGGGTGGTGGGGGTCCTTCCTGTTCACTAAGCTGGAAAGGTTTTTCCCCAACATCTTTCTGCTACCTAGGTGTTTCTGTCCTTTCCTTTTGTGATGCAGTGGGCAAACTTCTAGGAAAAAAACACACCAAGGTTGTTCTTAGAAGTTGCCACTAATGGTCAGAGGTCTAAGGAGTAAAGAATTTAATTTCCCTTCATGCCAAGGTCTTGAAGTAAACTGTTGGGGTGGATTTGTGCTGTAGCCATTCTCTTGGTCAGAAAGAAGTCTAAAGCACTGCAGTAGCACCTTGGCACAGCAAGATGACTTTAGAAAAACTGTAATTTAAAAATATCTGTATTTTTAAAGCAGTTCTTAGAAGACAAGCTCTGTCTGCCTTCCAGGATGGTCAGGAGCTGAAGATTCTCTCTGTGTGCCAGAACCACTTTGGGATGGATACAGGTGCAGCATCAGTGAATTTGGGGAATGTGTAATAATCCAATTGGCTATCACCAAAAGGTGGCAGCGTCTACATCTGCTTTTCATTATAGCCCATACTGCTAGTTAAGCCAAATATCCTAGATTTAGGTGCAGTGGGAGCAGGGCAGTAGCAATTGGTGCTGGATGAGTAACAACGGCAGTTCCATGTTTGCTTAGTCTTGATGTTTTGTTGGCCAACCCAAATGAGGATAAATAGGCAGACAAACAGATTAATGCTGCTGATGGGCTCTGAGAAGCCATCCATGTCTATATTTCATCTCTTCATGGTGGCCCCAAGCTAATCCCTGGGTCAGGACACTTCCACGTCTGGGGATTCAAAGCCCTGGTCTGAGTGTGAGACTGCCCAGAAACCAGGGTGCTGGGAAGCATCGGCACTGGTGTTTTTACAGCAGGAAACGAGCAATGCAGGCTTGGCAGTGCTGTGTCACGAGATACAAAGCAAAACACTCAAGTTAGGCTATAAAGGAAAACACAGCTTGTTCATGATGAAAATAATCTTCCCCTCTCTCCTAGAAATAGCTTCTACCTGGCAAAAATAAAAGCATCTGTACATATTTGTATTTTCGACTTTGCTAGTAAACCATTCTTCATGTGGCAAAATGACTGATGATTGTCTTCAGATTTTGTCTCATTTTTAGTTATCATATGAAAGAAAAAAATATTTAGCCAGCTTGAGTGAATTCTTTTATCCTTAAAGGATAAATTTTTGTCAGAGTCCCTTAATGTTTTTCCTTTAGAGAAATATTCAGTAAAATTGCTCTGTTGCCCTTTTAATTTCCTTGTACCTTTTTCTGAACTGCTGTGTTGCCCCAAGGTAACATGTTAATTAAATTAGAATAAAAACTATGTTTCAGTGCAGAAAAAGAATTGGGCATGTTTGTTTGTTCTATGAAGGAATTTTCTTTCTGCTTTTTATCCTATAAGGCCCTTCTGAAGGGCAACACTGACTGATATCTTTGCAAACAACATTTTGCATGCTGGGGCCTGATGTTTTGGTGCTGTTAAAATCAATAGATTCAGTTGTAAAGGAGGAGAGCCAGATTTTGCTTTGAAAGTCTCACAGCAGTTTACCTGCAGAGAAGTCCTGGTACTGCGGGGTTAAGTTGTTTCTCTGTCTCACAGCATCAGCTGAAGTGGATGTTAATATTCACTCATTTACCTGGAAACTGGCCTTTAGAATATTATACATACACTCTCTGAGATTATTTTCAGTTTCTGAATCTTATTTTCATGTTATATAACAGCCTCTTGCTACAAAAAAGGCTATACCCGTGCCTTGCAGACAAGAAATCAAAGGCTGGGGGCAAGCAGCCTTAGAAAATAACACACTCCTGTGTGATTACTTTTGTCATGTGCTTACAGGAGCAGTGTAAAATTTTCCAAATGATGGACATTATATGTGGAATCCCAATGAAGAATATTATAGACTTTGCCTCTGATCATAGCGCTACTAAGGTAAATAATTGAAAATAAGGCTGCTTGTTGAGAAGGGTGTTGTCCGAGCCTTAGAGGTTCCCTGGGTTTCCTCAACTGGTACCAAATCCATCCCTGGAACAATATAATGCACTAGTGGTTTTTGGATAATGCTTTTAGTTTAGTATCAAGTAATTTAGACAGGAAGTTGGAGCAATGTTGAGTAATAATAATATTGCTCAAATGAATTGCTGGACCTACAGAAAAAGTTTTGAACAGTTTATAACTAAAATGACACTCAAATATATTTATGTATTATAACCCATTTGTGGACCCTTGTTCCTTAAGGAAGGGGATTATTTTGGCTAAAAGTTCATGTAATATTTCAATATTTTCTGCTTTTAAATAACCATTATATTTCAATGTGTAATTTAAATAAGCGACTACTGTTTTCTTGTTTATGTTTAACAGAACATGCCAGGTTTATGGCACGATATTTAACAGCAAACCCAAAATGTGTTTATATATCAGAATTTGTCCTTTGTGACAAAATTTGAGGGATCGTATTTCTGAGATCTTTGAAATATTTTTTCTCCGGTTTCAACATTTCACATGCATCCCCATTTAGCTAATTTTGTAGGTAACGTTTATTCGCATTGCAATTTTTTCACATAAAAATTCAGTAGAATCAGTAGAAATGAAGTGGTTGAATCAAGATTATAATAGAACATGAACAATTCAATATTAACATAAAAAGCAAAAGATTTCATGTAAAGTCTTGGAGCAAGGTTAGAAGTTTTGTTCTGGTTTTTACAGTTTCTCATCCTTATTTTAAAATGTTTTCAAAAATAACCATGGGAAAGAGGAATGCTCATTGTAGTTGTCCAATTTATTGGATCAAGGTCTACAAGACTGCCGAAATTCCTGACATTTCTTATTAAGGACTTTGAAATTGTATCCCTGTCTCAATTCTTAGAAGCTTTAAGAAATGTACCTAGAAATTTCCCTTTTCCTGAAGGAAATTAGCAACTTTTAGTGCACCGTGATAATAAATTCTGCAGGAATTGCTAAGCCTCCCTGGCAAAAAAGGTAGGCCACCTTTCCCATTGCTTCCCATTTTCAGAGGGAAAAACCCCCAGACTCCAAACCCCCTAGTTTCAGCTATTTATATTCAGATGAAGGGTAGTGAAATACTTTACAACTCCTTTATCATCAACCCCTTTCCATCCTGGTCCACTATTTAGTGAAAAGTGTATACCTGTTGCTTAGGCCAGGGATCTCCACTTTTCATTCATAACCTCTTCATAATGTGAAACCACTGCTTTAAACCCCGAGCTTACTTCACTCCATCACTCTTAGAGTGATCTCTGCTTTTCACAAACAAGTAAATCCTGAAAGCTCAAGGAGTAAAAAAGATACCTTCTTACTCAAAGACCCCTGAGCTCCTCCTCCTAGTACCTGATACTCGGTGAGCACAGAAAACCTCCTGCCTACAGCTATGCAAGTAACCTTGCTTTGGGAGGAAGCATGGAGATGCTCCCAATGCTCCCTACCTATATGCAGAAACTGCACCTTTATGGAGTATCTATAGGAATAAATATGACTCAGCCCCACCTCTCTGATGAGTCTCTCCTTCACCTGGTCTCTGCCGTGATGCCTACAGTATCTTTGCTGTAGGGCTGATGGCAACCAAGGGTTCTGCAGATCCTAGAGGTCTATCCAGTGCATCCTGAGTTCTCCTGTGTCTCTGTATACATGATTTAGGGAGCGTTATGGGCTTTATTTCTTGTGTTGATACCGTCTGTGTCTGAGCTGCAATCAAAGGTGGCACTGAGAGCATTATAAATCTGGTTGGGTACCTGAGAGCACAGCAATCGGCACTGTGGGAATGGTACAGGTTACACCAGGCCACACAGGATGCTGGGATTTCTTTCAAGGACTCATTTGGCTTGGTCTGTAAGGTCTGTAGGTCATTGTCTTAACTGGACCCACTAGCCACGCTAGTAAAGTTGTATTAATCTTCACGTACTTTGCAAAATGCCATTCTAAGTATGTGGACACTTGGCTTCATCCAAGTATGCCTGGTGAATCATAGACTGTACTATGAAATTTTTTGGAAGAACTGTCTGCTCGCCAGGAATGAGACGCTTCTCTGTCCCCAGTCTTTTAAAGAAGGAAAAGAGCAAAAAGACAGGCAGTGCATCTGGAAAGACATATGAAGTCTGAGTATTTTTGTTTATTGAAGTAAAAATGCCTCAGGCACAACCTTTATTTTTTGGAATCACAACTTGATTCTTGGTTATCAGACTCTGGAAAGCCTCTCCCAAGTGCTCTGGAACTGTATTCTGCACTTTGGAAAATACCCAGAGTGATTAGGGAATATCCCAGGAGCAACAGGCTAACATTCTACAAAACATCACATTTTTAATTTTTCCATGATTTTTAGCGGCCTCCAAGATTTTATTTTAAAGACTTTAAGACAAAAATCACTTCTTGCATAATATTGATGGTAATTACATCATGAAAATAGAAAGGAACCTGACCTGAGATAATTTCTGTTATAAATATAGCTTTCCCCATGTAAATCTATTCGCATTTGCTTTATTAAGTCTGTAGAAAGTTGCTCCTGCATGGTCTGAGGGCATGAATGCAAGTATCCTGCCTCCAGAGAGCAGCTGAAAACCCCACCTGTTCAGGCAAGCACTGAAGGAGGATGACAGATTTCAGCGCCACCGGTTCGTGCAGATGCCCTCACGTATTTATCCATTCATAGCCTACGCTCCGTCTTTTCCTGCCACGCAGCCAGGATCGGAGGGAGGTTGAGCCTTTTCTGCCCTATTAACTTTGGCATGTTTGCTTTGCTTTTATCTCCCAGTCTCCTCTCCCCAGTAGCAACTGCCTTGCCCTCAGTCCGGAGGATGGCCCCATGACTCCTTTGTTTAACTGCTGTTATAAGCTGCTGCACAAATTGCTTGGCGGAGGGTGATTTGTAGTGACAAGACTTGAACCTTATCCCTGGAGATTCACCAGATACCTCTGCAATGCTCCGCATCTCTCAGGACGGGGAATAGGAAGCCCAGCTCCCACTCCCGAGCCTGATCTTGCATCATTCCAGCTATTGCATAACAGTTTAGCTGAGACGCAATGGCATGTCGTCCTTCTCTCTGTTCCGTTAATGTGGCTCTGCTTGCTCGCAGGAGGTGAGAGGATCCCTCTTTCCCGTTATTTATGGATCAGTACGCACGCAGTGACTTACACACATCCTCTAAGAATTATAGTGATACATCAATCAGATCAGCAAAAATGATAAATCTTTTAAGATCTTTCGAGAGGAAATGGGCAATTTTTAAAAGAAGAATCTATGGGGTGAATATTAGTCTTGTGTATGCCTCAAAGTGTCATGCTTCAACTTGCAGTTTACAAATATTGAAAAAATGGCAGAGGGTTAGTTTGGAAGATGGTTTAACTTGTATCTTCTTTTCTTTGCTTTCAAATTTCATGGTTTGTTTCTCTTTATTTCTCATTTTTCCACTGAATCTGTGATACGTGTCAATTTTCTGTTGCAGACTTGTTGGTGTTCCCTAACTTTGCCTGATTTTCACCTCACATTTTGGAATCTGATGAAGATCATGTGATCTATTTTAGTCCTTTAACATTTGAAAGTTTTCTTTTTGTGATGATCTTGCTTTTATGTTTTTAAATTGCATCTGATACCTCTTCTTCCTGCTAGAACTAAACCAACACCGTTCTCTTTCCCACCATGCCTTAGGGTCCCATAATCTCAGAGCTGATGTCTCCTTAGCCTCTCAAGCCTTTAAACAAGAACAAAACAAAATTATAGATCTCCTCTCCTTATTCATCTTTCTGTTGCACAGATACTAAAATGCCAAGCAGAGGCACGTGAGTGTGTGTGGAGTCGCGTGGCAGTCATGGGCGCTTTTGGCCAACAGGCTGCAAAATTACCAAGTGTCTTTTCTACTACTCTGAGGGTGGGTTTACTTAAAGGTGGCTGTGGGAAGAAGCTGATGGAGGTTCTGTAGCTGAATTTGGGATAAGGAGTCACCATGGGCAATATCCCATTATTGTTCATGACTAAATCCCAGAGATTGATTCCGCTTGTCCTGGTGGTCATGAAGTTACTTCCAGGTAAATGAATAAATGAACATAATTTCTCCTGCATCCCTGATTAACTTCCTTATATTTTGCTGCTCTGATTATATTGATGCTAACATCCAGTAGACAGTTAGGAAAGTTGAAGGTGTTGGTAATGTTCCTCACTTGTGATCTTGAAGTATGGGCAGAGCTGTCTTGGTGGTAAGGTGGGGGACAAAAAGGGGTGTCTTCATATTTTCTGTCTCCTTCATTTCAGCCTTCAGGAAGACTTTTGGCTTTGACTTATTCAGGGAATGAACTACAGTTTCACAAGTCAGCTTTATGTTGTCAGAGTTCATGGCAGGCTTATGGCGTCAGGACTAAAAGCCCAAGAGAAATAAAACACCAATGGCTTTGAGTTAAGAGGTTCACTTATAGACTTGAATGCTTTCTTTATACTTGTAAGAATATATGCAAATTTTAAGAATTATGAGTGGACTTTAAGACTAAAGTAATTCAATTTACTTTGAAAAAACATAGCTAGGGTTCCTGTATATTTCGCTAGAGAAACTGAGCATCCAGCCAAGTAACCAAACTAATTGATGTATGTCTGGAGAAAGAAAGTCTGGCCTTGGACATGACTGGTATTTTACATTTACTACATCAGTGTGTGGGTTATTTATATTGCAGGAGTTTGGAAGACCCACCAAAAAAATCATTGCCTTAAAGTACACAAAACTGAAACAGTTACTGCCTCAAGAAAAAAAAAAGATTATTTTTTGTACAACTTCTGATTCTCTGATAAATTTGGAATACTGAAAAATTGTTTGTACAACGAATATATTGTTTCGTTACATGCTGTGCACAGATTTCCTTTAGCACCAGGGGCATTAAGGATGTCACATTCACTATATTTTTAAGATTCATGTAAAGTGTCTTTGCTGAAAAAGTTGGAAGAAGTTTTTCTTTGTGTATTAAAAGTGTCACAAAATCACCAGCACATAAGGACAGATGTTCTGTGGCTGACATGCAGGCTTGAGAGCACTTGTTTCTGCATCAAGATATTGTCTAACTAGATAAAACAGCTAAACATTTCTTTTCTGTCAGAGATCTAAAGAGATGAATGACAGGTCTTATAATAATGGTAAATATGCTTGGGGCAATGCAGAGGCCAAACACCATGACCCTGCATTGGTAGAACACTGTTTTCTGGGAGAATCTTAAGAATTTTTAGTAGACTCAAACATGCATGGGAACATTTGGGATGGTTTCAGTTTTTTCTTTTTTTATCTCTTTGCAATAACTTATAAATATTTAAGAATGCCCCTGCGACATGTCTGGTCCTGTGTGAAAAAACTTAAGGGAATATATTTTAGAATTGTATCCCAAGTGTTTATAAGGACCATTGTAAGTTTAGAAATTCCCCCAAAAGCATTCATTTATAACTTTGTTGGAATTCTTACATGCGACTAACAAGGAAAATCCCGCCTTACAGGTATAAGATAATCTGCATATCTCAGAGGATGAAATAGGCAGAATAAAATGACAAAAAGAATCACAGAATTGTTTAAGTAGGAAAAGAATTTTAAGGTTGTTGAGTCAAACCATTAAGCCAGCACTGCCAAGTCCACCATTAAACCATGTCCCTAAGTGCCACCTCTACATTTCTTTTAAACACCTGCTGGCATGGCGACTCCACAACTTCCCTGTGCAGCCTGTTCTAATTGTTAATGACTCTTTCTGTGAAGAGATTTTTCCTAATATCCAGTCTAAACGTGCCCTGGTGCAGCTTGAGGCTCTTTTCTCTTGTCCTATTGCTTGTTAAAGACAGACTGACACCCACCTCGCTAAAAGCTCCTTTCAGGTAGCTGTGGAGAGTGATAAGGTCTCCCCTGAGCCTCCTTTTGTCCAGGTTAAACAACCCCAGCTCCCTCAGATGCTCCTCATAAGACTTGAGCTCCAGAGGCTGGCTCCACTGCCCTGGACATGCTCCTGCACCTCAACGTCCTTCTTGCAGTGAGGGCCCAGCATTGAACGCAGCACTCGAGGTGTGGCCTCAGCAGTTCCATGTACAGGGGGGACAATCGCTGCCCTAGTCCTGCTGGACACACTATTTCTGATACAGGCCAGGTGGTCTTGGCCACCTGGGCACATGTTTTTTGGCTCATGTTCAGCTGCTGTTAGCCAGCACTCCCAGATCCTTTTTTGCAGGGCAGTTTTCCAGCCACTCTGCCTCAAGCCTGTAGTGTTTGTTTTATGGAATTGTTGTGACCTAGGGCAGGACCCTTGTTTAACCCTTCACCTTGTTGAACCTCATCCAAATGGCCTTGGACGATGGATCCAACCTGTCCAGATCCCTCTGCAGAGCCTTCCTACAGTCCAGCAGATCAACACTCCCATCCAAATTAGTGTCATCTCCAAACTAACTGAGGGTGCCCTCGATCTCCTTGTCCCAATCACTGATAAAGATTTTAAACAGGGCTGGCCCCAATACTGAGCCCTGGGGAACCCCACTAATAATTATCTGCCAGCTGGATGTAAATCCCTTCACCAACATCCTCTAGGCCCAGCCATCTAGCCAGATTTTTCACTCAGTGAGCAATGCACCTGACCAAGCCATGAGCATCCATCTCTCCAGGAGAATGCTGTGGGCTTTAGTAAATGCTATAGTAAAGTTCGGGTAAACAACCTCTGCACCCTTCCTCTTACTAGACAGGACTGCTGATAAAGATAGGAAGTGATTTGGTGAGAACTTCCACCAGCTCCCCCAGCACCCTTGGGTGGATCCTATCCAGCTCCATAGGCTGTGTGTGTGTCTAAGATGTGTATCAGGTTTCTGATCTTTCCTCCCCTGATTGTAGGGTCTTCATTCTGCGCCCTGTCCTTCAGCTCAGGGGGTGGGGTACCCAGAGAACAAGTGTTAGTTATTATTAAAGACCGAGGCAAACAAGATATGAAATACCTCAGCCTTTTTCTCAGGCTTTGTCACTCCAGTAAAGGATGGAGATTTTTAGCTCTCTTTTTGTTGCTGATGTATCTGTAGAAACACTTTCTCTTTTCTTTTATGTCAATAGCCACAATAATAAAGAACAATGAGAGCTGCCTTGCAGGGCAGGTTGAAGTTTCAGTGCAGAACTAAGTGGCACTGCAGGAAAAGAACACTGAAGCACGTGTGTGATGAAGAAAGTAAATATAAATGAGGTGACACTGACACTTCTCACTGACGGTACGTTAGTGTTTAAATGGCTCCTGCAGCTTCCTTGAATGTTTGGAGCAGAACAGAGTCTGCACCAGCAGACTCAAAGCTGAGCTGCAGTTTAACACAAGCAAGCTGTCAGCAACTTGGTCACACCATCAGTGCTCATAGAAATACACCAAAATGGCTGAATTGTTCAGTGTCTGAAAAGTCTCATGTAAGGGGATTTATCAGTCACAAGGATATAGGAGTGAGCCCTCAGAGATCTGATTGTTTGATGTGCTGCTTAATGGTGATTTGGTTATTGGAAAGGCAGACTCACTGATAAAAAAATTGTATTCACACATGAACTGGAGTGAATTCAATTGCATGCAGCATGGGAAAAAACACTGTGGAAGCATGAGATTATTAATTTTTTTTTGAATCAGATGCCTTTCTAGCTTAATTATGAATTTCTAAAGAACCTCTAGAACTTCTCCTTGAAAAAGAATTTTTTTCTACAGCTGACCTTTATTTTGAGCTCTCTACTTACAATGATTATAGAATAGCACTGATAATTCCACTTCATAGTGTTCTCTGAACCCCAAGTAAATCCTTCTAACAATATGAAAGACCTTAAGGGTTTATTTTACAATATATTAATACATATGGATATCTCCATACTGTCTCAAGGGTTACAGAAATCGGCTGAATCCCATCTACTGACATTACTGAACATCAACTGGAAGCTTAGAATACTAAAGAGGACTAGATCGTCTCATTGTAGTGCCTAGAAAGTATATAGGAATGTAATAAAATTTAGGCAAAGTGTGGAATTGTGTTGAGTGGTACCAATTTCCAAAATTTGTGACTGAAATTATTAGGTGAGGTTTTTTCTTTGTTTGGGTGTTTTGTTGTGTTGTTTTTTTTTTTAGTATGGCACATCATTACATTTTTGTATTGCTGGAAATATACTTGGATTTTTTGGAATGAATTGAAAAAGCACATGTTCTTTTATGCCTTCAGGTGAATCTTTCATTTAGATGTATACATCTTGACAAATGTTTTAGCTTCTGAGGGAATGCACTCTTTCATCTACTGCTATTTATTAATATAGCACTTGAACATTTTAGTCATAATATCATGACACCTAGTGTCCCTTTTTGTATTTTATTTGTGAGCAAGGCAGTGCTATAATCTTACACATTTAGGCAGTTTTAGGTCTGTCTTGGTTTTGTCATGTCCATAAATGAGCCCTACGGCAGAGATGGTCATCCAACATGCAAGGCAATTATCCTTTTCAAAGACTTCAGCACTCGTTTCCTTGTTTGTAAGGAATAACGAGCCATAAAAAGCAGGGAAAGCAGAAGGAAGATCTTGTTATATGGTTTCTTTACTCAAAGCTTTTGTAGTCCCCCTCGAAATCCACCAGTCCTGCTTGCTCCATCCTGTGCCAAGGGAGCAATGGAACTGCAAGAGGCTGCTCTGTCTGCTGTGGTTGGAGATGTGGTCCCTGGGTAAGGGAGGGTAGATGCGTGTCCCGAGGGGACAAGTGTCTGCAAGTGTCCTGTCAAGGAGCAGGCTGTCTACAATGATAGAGTGATGGTTTGCAACACCTGAGGACAAACCAGAGGGGTTCCAGACCTGGTGGCAATTATCGTGTCCACTTCCTTTCACAATGAAACTCATAGGCTGAGGACTAGGACAGAGAGTACTTTCCAAAAGTCCAAATCCTGGCTATATTTCAGTTGAATAGATTATACACATCAGTTGCAGTCTGGCATTAGAATATTTCTACTTAACTTTCCTCAGGTAGTTTGGTGTGAACTGCATGTTGTGTAAGTCCAGCCTTTCTTCACACTAATTATTCATGTCACATTAATTTTTATCTCTCAGTAGCAGAGCGAAGGAAGGTGGGGACTTTTTGCAGGATCTGATGACGGTGACAATGTTTGTCTTCAGCTGGCACACAGGTGCTATTGCTGAACGTGTTTCCAGACCTTAAGCTGACTGTTATCAACTCTCTAACTTTTTTGGTAACCAGTGGACTGGAGTTGCTTGACACTAGTACTGCTATTGTATTTTCTTACTCTGAGAACCGTCAGACTGGACTGGACTCGGCCATGTTTGCTGTTGGAGTTTCCAGTGTTTGTTTAAAAAAGGAATATTCTGAGAGCTCAAGAGGTCTGTTATCATTTTCATCTGCATACATAACTTTCAATGACTGTAATGGGAAATACGGAGAGGGAACAGATTGCCTAAGAATGTCTGTCTTTAAAGCAATTAGTTTGATAAATGACCTGACTTGACTGGTCAGAAAGACAACAGAAGAGAGACTTATCTATGAAGAGGTACCAAATCACAGCAACCATTCAGGACTCCTCTGCATTGGAAAAGATGTAAAGCTTTTTTTCTCTACAGTACTTTACTTTTTCTGGTACTAAGCTCTGCATTTGAAGCCTTTGAAGCAGTTGCTGTTAGTCTCTGCATTTAAGGCTAAGGGAAATTGAGGCAGGAAGCTTCAGGGGTTCTCCAGATAGAGGAGTTGTAGGGTCTTATCTGAGGAATTTCTAGGGGTTCTTCTGTTCATTCACTGCTGGACTATTGGTTACTGGGCTGAGTGGAGTGAGCAGCATTCCCAGCTAGATACAGGTTATGCAGATGCAATAAATTTTGAGAGGATTCAACTCAAATGTGCTTCAGCTACCGTGGCTGAAGCCCACAGTGTGATGCAAGTGTCACATCAGATGACTCATGCCACTATGAGCTGTTGCTTCCGTGGAAAACTGTTGAAAATTAGTGATTTTAGTGAGATTTTACACAAATAGGTCTGTGTTATCTGCTGCACAAAACTTAAAAGAATGCTGGGAATGAAGTCCTGTTTTCTGGTTTTCCCCCACTGTTTTCTCAAGAGGTCTTCAGATGCTCAGGAAAGACAAGTACTGTAAACAGTTCAGCATATAAATGACAACACATACTTTAGTTTCTAACATCAATAAATAATTAAAAAGATATTTTAGTTTACATTTTCATATTTTCAAGGTTTCTACCAACAAAGCTGGTTTATTGGTTTTTTTGTTTGTTTTTTTTTTTTTTTTCTTTCTTGTCTGTGAAAGAACAGCTGGTTGGGGTAGATTGGTGCAGTTCTTAGGTGAAATATTTTTCCATTGATGTATGGTGTTAAATAAACAGCGGTTTTTCAACAAAAAATATGTGCTCATGCCCTTAGAATTTTTCAGGGAAAAACCACCAAACACACAAATCTGTAACCATGGTTATTAAAGTGGAAAGTTCAGCTTAATTTCAGCATTTTGATATTATAACCTCGGATTTCGAAGTGAAAGTGTAGAAAAAAATACTTTAAAATTTTAAACTTCTAAATTGCTGGGTAATTGTTTTCAATGCGTTTTCCTTTCTATTTGGGACAAATTCCAGGATGTTCAGGTTTCCTGAGCCTGAACCAGTAGAGGACAGTTTTATCTTGAACATTCAAGTTTGTATTCAAGAAAATGCCTGCATTATACAAAATTATTGAGGCAATGTTATAGGTCTGTGGCAGCTCTTACTTTTGGGGGCCTCTAAGAATATCTTTACTTTAATTTGAGTCAGTGGTAAGAATTTTGAAGTATGCCATTTGTCATTTAACAACACAGGTAAACCCAGGAGGAAGAGAGGTGTAGTTTCCCATGAAGTGCAGGAGGACCCGTAGTGTTGGGTAGTAGCTGAATGTTAAATTTTTTAAAAGCCAGATTTTCAATTCTTATACCTATTCTCCTTTTACCCCTTTCTCTTTGCTGTGGCACCACTTAGATGAGGCTTTCAAGCAATTCCAGCAACAAACGCAAATAAATTAATGCGTTACAAGAGGATTTTTCAAGAGAGGTCTTGGTTCCCAAGTTCCTCCGTTTTCTCTTGAACATGTAATGGACTTTGGTTCTTCCTTCTTGGTTTCGCCTGTTCTAAGTTTAGGCCATGATAAGCTCTTACAATTAGAGAAACTTGAGTGGTAAAATTGTAAGGTCCCAGGAGGTTGCAGAAATCTGTTCATCAGGATCTCATGGCCTAACATGGCCTTTACAGTATAACGAGTTTACATGCAAGATCTTTGTCAGCCAAACGAGATGGGCACTTACACATTGCAGGTTTTGTGTATTTGTGTCAAAAATGTGTAAATGAACACAGATTTCTTTCCCAAAAGAGTTATGGCTCATCCAAGGCTCAATGCTCTCTCTGTGTTTCTTACTGAATCAACATACTGTCATGGCATTTCCTTACTAGATTTGCATTTGCAAGCTGAAACATGATTTAAAACTGAAAACCACATCTATATGACAAGTTCTTTTGCTTGTGCCTGTGACACCATAGCTCAAGACCTGTTTGTCTGTTTGTTTGTTTTTTTGTTCATTTTTCTGTTTTTCGGGGTTTTTTTTTGTTTTGTTTTGAGGTTTTTTTGTGTTTTTTTTGTGTTTTTTTTTGTTTTGTTTTGTTTTGTTTGGGTTTTTTTTGTGAAAGGGGAGAGAGATGTTCATCACTAGAGATCCAGTATGACTTTATACCCAACAACCTAAGTTTTGTTTCTCTCCCTTATGATGCTTGTCCTTCTATGGACAGTCTAAGCCTTTGATTTTTTTTAGTTTGGGTCTTAGCTCCTTTGGCTTGTTGCTTGTTTTTTCTTCTCAGCAAGAGTGTTCAGTAAGTTGCAACCAAAATCATGAAATACATGTCTAGATCCCAAAACCTCTTTACATCTGGAGTGTATTCACCTTTTTTTTTTTTTAAGAGGCTTATCTCCGGTCATCAACATGATGCCTATTTATGGATACAGGCTGGCTCATTTGTGAGCCAATATGAGTTTTGCTATTGTCTCCAGTGGAAGTTAAGGTTGCGCACTTGGACGTAAAAAGTTTGATGGAGTCTTTAATTAAGTTTGTGAAAATCATTAGAAGATGATAACCTTTCATCCCTCCTGACCTCAGCTGGATTTTGAACTGGCTACCTAAAGGTTAAAAATTCTGTATTCCTTTTGCAATGCTTTGATCCAGGAGGCCCATTTTATTTTCAAATCCTTTAAATTTCCCGTTTTCTGGCTTCATTTTAAATGGTGATGGGTGGTTCTTCTGCTTTAATTTCCTGCTTGTCATTCTTCCCCATGCATCCCCTCTAAACAAGGTTGCTTGTGAGATTCAGTCTGGTTATCAGGCAGCCTTGCTGTAACACTCCCTTTGAGGCTTTGTCTTCTCTAGAGTAGACGAGAGAAGACCTTTGTGCAGAAGAAGCCTTGGATAATGAAGTTTTGTGTGTTGAAAAACACTTGAATAAATCATATACCTTGGGCTTTAGCGCAGTTTGGAATCTGGTAAAAATGTTCAGTCAGAAATTAGGAAAATGGGGGTTAAACTTACTTGAGGAGAAGGCTAGGAAATGGGAGCCTAGCCTTTCTGCTGTTTAAAAAATTTCTCCCAAATCTTGTGAAAAAGTTTATTGATACTTTGGCAATTCTCAATACTGCCATGCAATCTATGACCTGATACCAAGGTGTCTGCCTATGTTTTATCCATCAGAGATTTGGTCTGAAGTTTGGTTAATCTGAAATAAGGGACAAATTTTTTCATTTCTTTCCACATAGCTAGGAAAAGAGGCTTTCTGATCCACACAGTTGAGCTGCCTGTTCTGGGATAAAAGCCCTCTTGTTAGATTGCAAGAGTTTAAAAAAATGAACTCTGCTTTCAGTCTTAGCTGCAAACCTTTTTGGGGTCAAACTTGCTTTATTTACTTTGAATTCCAGATCAAGATGGAAAGCAGCAGTGAAATGTACTCAGTCTCTTCAGGATTCCCACCTGCCTTTAGTCTGGATTAAAGTTTCGGTAAATTGTTAATTTTTTCTGCGTGGTTTTGCTTATCCTCTCATAGAACCAGAACAAGTTATATTGGACCTGCAGATTATGACTGATTTCTAGCCTTACAGTGTCCTGAACTCAAACCCCAGATGCTAACACTATCAAAGTCTCAAAACATTTGGATTCAGAGCCAAATGTTGTGATTTGTATTAATTTTAAAATATACTAGCTAAGCCTTTCCTTCTTTCTCCAACACTCTCTAATTTCATTAGAAAAACACCCACTTATGCATGTTGATGAAATAATTGAAATTAATTAAATGTTATGACTCTTTTTTCTTTCTTCCCTGCTGCGTGTTGATTCTTCTCTAGTGTGTTGATTTACTGAAAATAAAGTGCTCCTTTTCTAATATTCTGTCCTCACCGCTGCAAAATCCTATCTGATATTTGTTAACAGATTGTTCACTCCATTAATAGTTTTAAGCTCTGAGTTTGACTTTTAAGTGCCCAAGTAAATCCTAGAAACCAAGGCTGACTCCATCTATCTATCATTGATCTTTTAACGTGTGCAATCATCATTACACCAGGAAATACATGGGGTTGGGGGAACCATTAGTAAGCCATCAGTTCTAACGCCTTTTCTAGCCATGAAAGATTTTTATACTTTTTAAACATCTTATTGCTACTACAATACTGATCTTTTTAACCTTTCCACTAATTATGTTTCTAAAATCTTGAAGGCAGCTCTTCAGATAAATGCTCTTTCATTGGGTTAAGGGTAGCCTTCTTTTGGTGACTGCAGCAACGTGCAGAAGCTATGAATGGTAGCAATTCGGTTGGTTTCTTGGCTGTAGATTGAGAAGGGTAATGATTCTGCAGCTGGTAAAAATGGAAATTCCGGTAAATAATTTTCATCTTAAATTTTTATTGAAAAGAAGAAAAATATTGAACAATTGAAAAAATATTTATAAATGTAAAGAAATGCTTTTTCTTCATACAGTGATTTTTGTCAACCATTAAGCTGAATCAACTCTTTGCATATTAAATTAAGCAGAAGAGAAGATGTAAATATTCCAGACATTTTTTGCTCGTCAATAGGAAGCATTGAAGGGGTGTGATTTTTCTTTTCTTTTTCCTTGTTTTGCTTTTCTTTTAGTAGCCAACCAAATCTAATGAGCTTTTGCATTGTCTGAAGTCACTGAACATTCATTTGTGCAAGTAAACTGTCTCATTCAATGCAATAGGAAATCCTTTATGCAAATGTAGCCTAGTTTTACTCCTTAATCAGAGTTAAACAGGACACCAAAGGCAGTGACATTACCTTAAATCCCAGGAAAACACAGAATGGGATGGGTGGGATTTCTTTGAAGTATCACAGTATCGACTTCTTCAGTTAGTCACATTCCCATTAATAACTTTGCTTGAACAAAACCAAGGCTAGGTGATTTATATACTGGAATGCTGCTTAGCCTGTCTCAGGTTCAGTTTCACTGCAGAGTAAAGTTACTGTGGCAATACCCTGTAGCACTTTTAAAGTACAATTTTGCATGCTGCTGCTATGTGAAGGTAGGGTGCTTACTGCTAATAAAGGTGAGAGAACTGACACAGGAAAATCCCTCTTAAATTATTTACCAAAATGTTCCCTTTGGTTTAATTGCCTTTCAAGAGTTGCTGCTCAAACTAAAGTCTGTTTTAATGGTAACATCTCCAAAAGCAGTTATGTTAAAAGACAGTTTTAGGGATTTCAGATGTTATCATTTTTATGTAGATCTAATCAGTAAACAACAAATGGACAAAAGAGTCAAAGGAACCATCTTTGATTCTTGAAAGGTGATTAGAAATGAAGACAAGATTTTAAAAATTCTGGCTGTAAGCATGACAGTTTTAGAACTTGCATAAGGAAGAAGAAACAATTAGGAGAAATAAGAAACATTTGCATCTTTTTGCTTAGCAGCTTAATTTCTGCATGTTTGTTTGCACCCCATCTAATTTCTGAAGGTTTTGCAGGCTGTCACTTGATATATTCATCAATCCTGTCCAGAGTTGCTAATGTTTTCTTAACTGATTTTTTTTAAAATCCTCTAGTCAGTCAACAGCTCTGCCTCAAACCCTCTCAAGTTTGGATTTCTTGCAATTTAAAGGTGCAATACAGGCAACTTCAAAAACCTAGAGATTTCTTTTGTTTGACAGACTTCACATTATTGGAGAAGAGTCCACAGAAAATCCCCTTTATAAAGTATCAGACATAATTCATGGAAGAATCAAGCCAATAAACCTGCCATAGGAAGAGAGGCAGATTCTCTGCTGTGTTCCATCCCCTTCTGCATTGACCTGGGAGAACAGAAGTGATTAGTTTTGTGAGCATAAACTTACACAGTTGATGTCTTCTTGGGACATAAGTCACTGCTGGTACACAAGCCCTTTGTTTTGAGGCAAATAAAAATGTGATTTTGAAAAAAATACAAGTTAGAGGATTTACACAACTACTCCCCTTTTGAACTTAATGCTCTACAGGAAAGGATAAGGCTCAACCCAAATTGTGTTTCAGCCTCTGCTGTGTATATGTCAAGTATCTGCTAATATCTGCTGAGGGCTGATTCGTTCCTGTTTTCATATGTACCTCTCCTACCACAGAAATGCAGGACATCTCAAGGACGATGCTAGCTAGGGACTCAGCTGTGGCCTTTCCCCATGGACTTGAGGTTTTATGGTTTTGTAATTTCAAGGGTGGGGGGAAAAATTTTGCACCTTTTTTGTGTTGTATTGCACAAAATAAAACTATTTTAAGCTAATAAATTGAACACAGGCATTACAAAATTTTCCCTTGTAAATTTAGGGGATGGTTCAGGCTTGTGTTCAGCCAAACTCTTTGAAGTTTCTCAGTGTTTTGACATATCTAACAAAACCTTACGCATTGCATAAAGCTGGAAAGGTTTCACAGGAACCAGTGATATTAATAAAATAAACCAATAATAACTGAAGTGCAAATTTTAACAGGTGATGAAGATAGTATAAAATACTTAAACATACAGTGTACTGCATTGCTTATGATTAATTTAGGGGGAGAAGAATTATAGCCATCTATGCCCTTAAAAATCAGGTAGATGGGATCTTTCACCATGATAATTGAGTGGCCAGAAAAGAGGAGCATGATGGTAGTGCATGTGGAGTTCAAGTCCTACCAAATGGCACTGGGGTTAAACTCTGGGTATACTGCCCACTGTTTAAATATGAACTACTCAAAAGAAAGATACAGAAGTTTAAAATAACAGCATGCAGATTTCTTTATAGAATTTAAAGAATGAAAAACACTTGAAAAAATATCAGCAGGCAGGGGCAGGAAGAACAAACGGTAACCAAATTGGTTCCTGTGACAAACCATAACATTTACTTTAAAGCATCAGCGTGCTAGTCAGTAAAAGTCAAGCTACTACTCTTTTAATAGATCCCAGGCCTTCTTAAACTCACTGGTCTGCAAGTATTACCCAGGTCAAGAGCAGGTCAAAAAGTGAAAACCCATGTGAAAGTAAACTTTAAATATCTGCTTTTGAAGAGCTATAGCAGACTGTCTCTGCTATAGTAAATACATTTCCTCTGTTTGTATGGTATTATACAGTATACTGGGCTTACAACATTGATACTTTCTGCATCATTTGTTCAGTTAAGAATTAAGAATCTCTCTCATTACAGTTTTGCATAAGCCAATTTTATTTTACTCTTAAGGTTTTAGGGATTCAATTTTAATTTTCATGGCATGCGACTAGATTTCTTTACCAGAGCATATCACCATTATTTACTGTAACTTCCACTCCATTTACCAGACCATGTCTCTCAGTTAAAGGCCTCTTTTTTAACTATGTGTATATAAGTGCACTTAGGCAAGTTGGATTTCTAGCCTTGCCGCCTGATGATAACACAATATCAAGATCCAGGGAGCTGAAAATAAAATCCTGGACTTCATTCCAAAATTGCAGTCAATACTCCAGTGATATAAGGTATATTTTAAAAATCCCTCTTCCCTTTTTGATATCACTGGAATAACATGGGTTTTGTTTTAGTGTGTTTGATTTTTTTTTTTTTGGTCATAAAAATTTAAAAATATCAGTGTTTTACATTAGCGTTTTCAATTTGTGGTCTGAGTTGTATTCAGAATTGATGTCTTCTTTGAGCTGAAACTCTTGTTTCCCCACAGAGTGAGGAGAATCTGTCTCCCTGTTTTAAATTTATTTACGTAGTAGAATGTGTATTATTTTGGCCTGCAATACACTTGCTTCAGCTTTTGCTGGAGTGAAAGGTCATACTCTGAAGCTGGTTTTCATTTTGTTTTATATGTGTTAATGTAATACCTTATGAATTTCCCTGGATTTTTTTTGTGACAGCTAAAAAGCATAATCATCTTTCCTTCCAGGAGGACTGAAAGAAAAGCAATAATTCCTGTTTGGGAGATGATTTAAATTGTTTTCCCCCATCTTTTCCTCCTTCATATATAAGTAGTGAGTGAGATTCTGGTTCTATTTAAGCTGGTGGCAAGGCTCCCGTGGATTTCCACTGGGCCGGGATATTGCTAACTGTTATTGTAGTTCTCAGGGCTGTTATGCTTGCATATGAAATCTTTGCCAGCTCAAAAAAATAGCGCAGATCTGAAACGAGCTGAGATGTTGTTTTGCTGTTCCACAAGGGCCCATTCTGCTGTTGTTATGGAGGCAGAAATCTCAATAAAGAGACTTCCCAGTCTTTCAAGGATGATGAGGTTTAAGAAGAGGAAAAATAACGTAAACTCTGTCTTTCATGCCGCTGTCTTCAAGTTTGATGCAAATTTGTGCTAAACATATGCCTGAGATGGGAAAACTAAATGTGAAATTATAAGTGATGGGGCACATACGACCTGCATTTGAGATTTTTGCCTTTGCCTCTTTCTCTCTTGGTATTTGACTAATGATAAGGTTTTTGCTTATTCACTGGAGAGAAGAGGATTGGATGGATACCTAGGGAAGTAGATACTATTCCAGAAAATATATGATTTTGTCTTGCTTGTTGCTATTTTTGAAAGCTGTGATGCTTCAGATGGTTAAAATAAGAACGTGTGCGCTTGCAAATTAAATTTCCAGAAACTAGAGAGGAAACTGAAGTTTAGACAGAATTTTGGGTCAGTGTAAAAGTATTGTTCTCTGCGTTAAGAAGAGAGCAAAAAGCCAGAACCAGACACAGTCTGGATGAATCCAGACTGCTGCACAAGATGCTTCTAAAAGAAGTCACACTTACTGGCCTTCAGTGCATTTTAGGGAAAAAACTCCACCATTAATTTTGTTCCTCCAAATGCATTAGTGCAGAATGGAAGTTTCCACATAAATGATGGGAACTTGATGAAGAAGAATGTGTTTCCTGGGGACAAGTATAATTTGTATTATAAAGTCAATTAGCATTGCACCTTTTCACTACTAACCTTAACCCCCCTCTAGATGGTTGACCTTTCTACATTTATTCCAGGGAAGCTAGATCTTCACTTTTATGTTTGTATTACGTTAGGTTTAACCATTTCATCATAGAGAATGAATTTAAAAAATATATATGGGATCCATATAAATATATAGGTGCTGCATGTGGGCTTTTCTGAAGGAAAGGACTAGTAAAATGCTAGCTGGGACTCAGGAAATTGTTTCATCTCTTTGCTCCATCATGGATATTTGAGTGCATTTAGATACTGCTCAGGTCAGCACTGCAGAACCTAAATGATGTAGGAACTTTAAATATCTCAGGAGAAAAGCACAGCAGTATTTAAAGTGAGGACTGGAATCTGAGCTCTTGAATCAAGCACCATATCTCTGCAATCCCTGCAGAGCGGCTGCTGCACCCTGTGTGCTTACAGGCCCTCCTGGCAACTTGGTGGGCAACTGGGCAACCTGAAACTGCCCAAGTGTTTGCACCTATCCAGGAATGCACTTTCACAACAAAGTCGGTAGTGCAGACTATTCTTGGGTGAAACAAACCCTGTCTTCAGCTGCTCAGGGATGCTCAGTGTGCTGTGATACAAGCAGGCTCTATCCAAACTGCGAGGGCAACATCATCTTTCCCTCAAATTTCAGTCAGGGGGAGGCAGAGCCTCTGACAGCAGGTGCAGAGTGACCCTTTGCTCCGTGGATGGCTGGTCAAAGCCCCTTCCTCCCTCTGCGGAAATGGAGCAATGGTTCTTCTTGAACTTAGAGAAAAGTAGTGAAGATCAATACAGAAAATTTTATTACAGCATTGAGAGTCATATTGGTCATATAGTATTTCAGTAGTGCCCAACATCTAGGTGCCTTTGGACAGCTGATCAGAGTAACCTTTAGAAATCACCTGATTTCAGAGAAGACATCAGTCAGGTGTGGATAGCAACACGAAAATGAAAACAGATGGAATCGTTAATTGTCTCTGAAAGCTGGTGATTTTTAAGTCTCAGTGTACGTGTGTGTGCATGTGCTGAACTGGCTGTACCACCTGTGTTACACTGCGGGGTCCCAAAGCAGGTACCCAAGTACAGCACCAGACCTCACAAAAGACCTCACTCTCTGGTGATATAGTTGTCTCCTAAAGTTTTGGGGGAGTGTTGTGTTGGGGTTTTTTTCCCTCCTCTTTTCCCTAACTCTGGGCTTGCTTACACTTCACTGGGGTAGCAACATGGGTTATATCCCACTAATTAAATGATAGGGGTGTATAGCTTTTCTGCAAAATGGTGCTCTCTACTGCTTTGTGTCCCAACCATCAACTAAGCCAGACATACCTGTCGCATTGCACTTGGTCAGTAGCGCTGTGTCTGCCATAAGGATTCCTGCTGGCGTGGATCAGCTAGCCACAGGTTGGGCTTCTTCAAAATGCTTTATGCCACTCTCCCCCTCTATCTGTTTATACGCATACACGATTTATGTATCATTGCTGAACTGGAGACAGTGTGCTCATATGAATCCATCCAGGTACTTGTTTTCCTTTTCTGCAAAAAACTCCACTTAAAGAGAACTTCATATGCTCTCTTTTCAAAATTTTGTCAGTGATTGCAGCTTTAAAAATAGAAATGTTGAAGTAAAGCTACATATTTTAAGGCTGTTTTTGTCCAGATTTCCCAGAGTGGCTGTTGGAAGTGAAGGTTTGTTTCCCTGAAATATCCCTTTTGCCCATGAAGCTTAAAATTCAAATGTTCTCTTTATTTTTCTTTCTCTTCTCTCTTTTTTCCTACCTGTTTTTCATTCTTACAGCGCTAACATTAGTGTAAAATCAGGCAATGAGGAGTGAATTGTATATCCTTTTGCCTATCACCCCACTTCTGTGATCATCTAGTTCATAGATGTTTTCAATTACCCTGCTGTTTGTTTTGCCTTGTGATCTTGCCCAGTCAGTATTTAGACAGTGATGCAATGTATGTACAATCCCTTCAGGTATTTAACAATACCTCTTTGCACTTTGTCAAGATTTTTCCCCCAAAATGTGCCTTGAATACCATTGCAGCAGAGAAGGCAGATTAATTTCAAGAAACTACAATAATAGATTTTAAAAGTTTATACTTTCAAGTTCACAGTTAAAAAAAAACCCAAACACAAACCTCCCCCTCAAAACAAACATCTCAAACATAAAAAAACCCCTCAAGCTAACAGATCTACTTTATAGCTTATAGGTATGTTTTACCTAGGCTGGCTAATAGTTTCTGTGTGGAAAATTGGAGTGTGGGCTGTTTGTTTACAGGGATCTAAACATGTGTATTTTTATAACTTCTCTGCTGTCATAATGAATTACCAGCCATAAGCTGTCCTTTGTTGGTTTTTGAGAAAATCAAATGAAACCCAGCAGGAGCTCCCAGAGTGCATTGTCCAAGAGTGTAAAAATGCTGTGTTGATGACAGATCATACTGTTTTTATTAAAGCTAAGAACACTGACTTTACTTTGCTTTTTGACCCTAGTGCTTTACTGTCAAGGTGATTTTATTTCTACAAATTTTCCTTCTGCAGGCCTCATCAACGATTCACCATAAAACATTAGACAAATTCCCATCATCTGTATATGATTAGAGCAGGTTCTGTTGTGCTGCTTGCCACAACTTAAAGTGATGTTTTTCAGCTTTTTCTGAAAAGGAGTCAATTTACCAGCCTTCATTCATAACACAATGTCTCCTTGTTTTCATATCAGTTTTCTTTGGTTCTTTTTAAGCTGATAAGAACATAATTGAAGGAATTTTAATGCACTGTTTGCTAAAGACTGCAACCAATTTCTCAATTCTACTGTCTAAAAAATTTTACCTTAAAAAAATGGTTTTGGACAAATGCCCTGACAGATGAGTAGGATGCCCATGTGACAGTCTGCTCTGAGAATAGTATAAGATAATTGAAATACTGTTGAGAAAAATCTTCCCAAATTAAACACATGATGACATTGCAAGCTTCTGCATAGACAATTTCAGGATCTTTTCTATAAGAATTTTTCAGGTAAATAATAATCTAATCTTACACTAAACTCAGTCCCATGCCAGAATCAGAATAATTAATTATGCTGCTGTAAATTTTCCACATCTCTATTTACCCAAACAATTAATTTAATACAATATATGTGTATTGAAACTATATTTTTATTCTTTTCATATAGAAATATTTTAAGAATGGAAAAAAGTTTTTCACAGAACCCTATATATTGAGTAGTTTTTCAGCAATAAGTTTAGAAAGACTTCCATGGAGTGTAGCTATGAGATAGAAGATGAAGACCAGGAAGCCTTTTTTTTACTTTTTTTAATCAATGCACACAATCTCGTCTTGCACGTTACAAAAATGGACTTGACACAGGCTTGTACACAATTCCTACCAAGGTCTGTCTGTGGTTTAGGATTTGCCATTATTCTTGGAAGAGAGAGAAAGAAAGACTGGCACAGTGAATCTTTCATGGTGACCTGGATGTTCATCAAGCATTGGCTTCTTGGATTAGAGATTTCTTTTCTGATCTGCAAAGAACCCAAAACATTCAGACTCACAATTCTGGCCTGGGTTTTTATCTTGTCACTCTTGATGCCTTCTGATTTAAGCACTTCATGGCCGAAGAAGTGCTCAGGTGCTCTTATGCATCTCCTCATACTCACATACACACACAAAAATGCAACTCAATTTGGCATCTGATATTGAATTATTTAATTTTTTGTTTCATTAGCTTACTGAGTACTAGTACAGTCATAAGCTGGGTCAAAGTGGTATATATATCTGCTTATTCACTGCTTTACAAAATCACTTCTTCTCTTGAATGAATGCTTTATAGAATACTGTAGACTTCAGATTTTTAGTGGAAGTTTTTCTCTCCATATTGCCAGTTGTGGTACAAGATGAGATACTAGTGATTCGTTTCAGAAGACTTCAAGCTACCCTAGGGCACCCCTGATTTATGCACAGCTTTACTCCAATGTGACATTACTGATGATGACTTTTCTCTATCAGCCTTCTCTGACATATTTTTCCTCATTGCACCTCCTCTTTTCACCATGATGAACAAGGACAAATCTTAAAACCCAGGGATGAACCAGCTGTAGGAAGAATCTCTTCTTAGAGTTATTTGCAAAATTCAGCAAATATATGAGAAAGCACACATTATACACAGCAATAGACTTTTATAGAGATGATTTGGCACTGAAATCCCCAAAAATGCTTCATGGCATACTTTGCAGAGCAGCCGTATGCAGTAAATTAATGTGTGGTATGATCTCATTTCTACAGTCCTAATTCAAGATTGTTGGCTTCCCTCGTCTTGGAAGACTCTCACTGGTAAACATAGTTAAATGGTCACTAATACGGAGAAGATCTTTAGAAAATTTGCATTTTGGCAACTAAAATAAAAATGCCAATGTACTGAGGTAAATGCTTAATAAGAGATTGATTGTACAACATCAGGCTGAATCCCTGCTTGTATTAGGAAAACTGCACGTGTCAAAAATCAATGCAAGTTTCAGATGCCAAATAACTTGTGGACTGAGGCTGTTTTCCTCTGCGTTACTCAGTCTGTGAGTTATGTCAACAGGAAAGCCAAGTGTTTTGCACATTTTAAATTGCTGGCAAAATCACAGGTTATTCAGCAGGAAACACAGTGAGACAAACCATGTACTCAAAAAAATATGCAGAAGCACTTTTCAGACTGGAAAAAACAATTGTTTTGAGAAGCCCTCGGTCTTTTGTTTGGCTTGTTCTCAAGGCCAGGCTGGTGCCTTGGACCCCATGGATTCAACCAGTAGCACTTCTGCTGCAAAGGGAATTCTGAGGTATGATTCTTTTCAGTGGGGGAAGATTTTTACTGGTCATTGGCAGCAAATATCTTTTGGATCAGCATAGTCGGGAACGGTTTTGCCACGTATGGCCTCTGTTGCTGAATCTCATGAAGTTCACCTGTGGTTTTGAGGATCTGCATATGCAAAAGACGTTGGCCAAAACTGGAACTGGAAATAAGCTACCCCAGGAAAGCTGGGGGTAGTAGAATTTCTTTAAGAACTTCCGTTTAGATGCTCATTATGCTGTGGGGTCAGCTGGGGAAGTGCTATGGACTTGAGGTGTGGAGGCAAGGATGAACACGGGAGAGAAAACCTGGAATTTCTGTAGTTGGGCTGGGCAGCCTGTGGCTGTCATCCTGTTTATCTTTTAGCACTGGGGGCCCTTCATCTGGACGTAGGATTTCTCTGTCTGAGGTCCACCGTATAGAAGAGCATCCAGTGCCTATTTCCTCCTGCTCTCAGTCAGCTGGCTGTAGCTTCCAGCTCTGTGTGCACAGCTGAGGTAAAGGCTCAAAGCCTCCCCTCTGTTCTAAAAACCTACCCACTGGAGAGGCATAGTAATTCTGTTATTAACCTTTTAATTTGGCCTCCTCCCTGAGAGGAAAGAATCTGCCTTGGAACAGATGTACTGCTCAGTTTTCCTCTGTTTTCATTTAGTTTGCTTTTTTCTAGTAACTAGAAAATCTGTGATATAATAATTCATTGTGCAAATGAGGGTGCTGCTATGCTGTATTCCTTTTTACCCAAGCTGAATGCTAAAGTTCATCCATCAAAACCCAGTGATGGCCAGGAGTCACTGCTTCCTGAGAGTATTGACAGCATCTTGCCCTTTGAATCCAGGTGATCATGACTCAAGAAGCTCTGACTACGTCTGTGTCTTGGAGAGCCATTGGGGATGTTTCCCACCAGTGATTCCCACAAGGTTCTCAAGGTCACTGAGGTGCTTGGTTTCTTCAAGTGTATCTGTGCCCTGATTTGGCCCCTGTGCTCTCTGGTGCTCTGATCTCTTGCCAAAGATCTATTTTAACAGTATTGTCATGGAAATCTGTGCTCCATGCAACTCTTAGGGCATTTAAAAACAACCAAAACAACTCTGTGGCTAGTTTCCTTGGGGTGTTTTTTGTTTGGTTGATTGTTTGTTTGTTTTCTGAGAAAGGGATTCTGAGGTGACAGAGTTATTGATATTGTTTTAATTATAAAAAAAGTCTTATGTCTTTCTTATGAAATTGATATTAAAATTTATATTTACTATCCTAAAATATTTTAATTATGTTGTACTTCAGCAGAAAAGGCTGGATTTTCCAAAGAATGCGACATTGTAATTAAATCAGTCACTTAAAATCCAGTGATATAACTGTGTTTGATTTGTCTGCTAATAAGAGGTTGGTCACAAAAATTCAAACTGCTGATTTTTATTTCACTGCAAAATATTCAAGGATCTTTGAAGACTGACTTCCTAATCTTATTATGGTGCGTTTGTAAATATGTAAAATTGGAAACACAGAACCTGATGTGCAAATTTACACGTGCTGAATATTAAATATGAAACAATCATGTAAATGTGAGGTGAACCTGTTAAGTAGCAGATGTCTGTGGCCCCACCACACTGTGTTTAGACAACCCAGCAGCCATTCCAGCAGTACATGGGGTTTGTGCTGCAGAGGTCGGGAGAATGGCTTCCTATCTCTTATTTCTGCTCTGACTCTCTCTGACAGACTGATAAAATTAGCAAGGGATGCGGAGGATTTTAACTGTGAATGGGTATTTTCTAGGATATTTTTTTCTGCTGACCACATCTGTAAGGCTGTACCGGGCACTGGGATGCACAGTCGTGGAACAACATGTATGAGTGAATCCATGGTAATGTGACTCACTCAAAATACTAGATCCTTTGATTTAGGATCCCTATTCCTGCAATTAGGGCTGCCAAATTGGTCTTCTGCAAAAGCACCTCATCTCAGTAATCTCATAATCCCATACATCTGTGGGTTCGCACAGATGCATTCCAGGAGAACTGGGCTGGATGTGCACATGTATCACAGCAGCAGTTACACCTTTGAGTAAGGCACAGTACAGTGTTGGTCACATCCGCGCCTCTTTGTGAAATGAGCAGCTTCTAAAATTAACCTAAAAATAATCTTTTGGGGGAAGGCATCTGACGTTAGTGTATAACTAGTAGTTTTGCTGTACTTTTTTTGAATTCATGTTTTAGTTCCCAATTTTGTCTTTGTCGTTCTTTGATAATCTGTATTTTGTAAATAAAGGAAATATTACTTTCTTTCATAAAAAATCTTCAGATAGTCCTGGAATATTTAACAATGAATAGAATTGAAGGCATTTTATTGTGCTCTTTGACATTAATGCAGTATGTTCATTATATAGGTTATGTCTCTGTATATTTAGGTATGTACGGGTCACTCCTTTCAACTCACTTGACAAAAAAAAGATGATTCGGACCAAAGTGGACCTGTTTGACATTTTGGGATCTCAGGCTCAGTGGCAGAGCTGCCTTGGCTGGCTAACAGATGCCCACCCAGCTGCTCTATGTCTCTTTCTCAATGGCACCGTGTAGAAAAAAAAGACAGAAAAGCTCATGGGTTAGATAAGACAGGAAGGTCACTTAATTGTCATCATGAGTAAAACAGGCTCAATGTGGGAAAATTTAATTTATTGCCAGTTAAAACAGAGCTGGATACAGAATTGAACAGTGGGATGCAAAGGCACCTCCCGTCTGTACTGGAACCAGCAATGTCTGGCTCAGGGTAGCCTCTGGCCTCCTCTCACAGGGACCACTGGAACTACTGGGCAGCCTCATTTCCTGGTCCCTGGTGGCTCTCTCCTGGTGAGGGCAAGAGGCAAACAGTGGCAGGGATGAGAAAGGGGAGTTGTGGGCAAGCTCCAGCTTCCACGTCAGACTCTCCATGGCCTGACTTAGAGGAGCAGCAGGCAACTCATCAGCTGAGGCTGAGCACCATCAGTGAGCCTCCCTGTGCTGCTTCCCTGTCCATGCCTTAGCCTCAGCTAAGGATGGCTGCAGAAATACCTATTTGACCTTGGCAAATCTGCTGGGTTTCTTTGTCGCAGTAGAAAAAGTAGAAGGTATCATCTCCTAGCGCCAAGGGTCTATCCATCCCCAGTGGCTCAGATCCTCTGGTGTTTCTTGTCTCGTTCTATGAATGGCACAGAGCATGTGCAGGCTCCTGTAAGCAATCTGTCTGAGAGATTTTACCACTCACACAATTGTAGTGTCCCCTGGACAGGTTCAGTGAAGCACGTAAGTACATGTTTAATTTTAAGCACATGTTTAAGTCCTATTTGTATTTATGGGAGTACAATGTGGGCTTATATTTAGGTACTTGCTTAAAAATGATTTATTGAGGAGAGATAAAATTAAGCCTACGCTTAAGAGCTTTGCTCATTGTGAGAGTGAAATATTTACATTTGCTACAAACACATGTTCGAGTCATCAGGATTTGTGATATATGCGTGAGATTTGCTACTTTTTTGTTGTCTTGCTGTTGGTTAAGGAGAGACCAAGATGCACAGGTGTGATACTTTATTGGTAGATTCTCTTTAAAAACAGTTCCTTAAAAAAAAAAAAGAAAGAAAGTGGTTTCTTGTACAACAACCTGGATAAAAGCCGATGGGTTTTGCTTTCATTCCTCTGTCTCTTTAAGTGTGGATATTGGGGCCAGGTCCACAGATGGTCCATAGAGTGCAGGGTGCTGGGCTCTCTGCCTCAGAAAAGCCTCCACTGTGAGTGCTGCCTTGGAGCTTGCAGGTACTGTAACCATTTTTAAGGTTTTGTGGCTTTTGATTTGCTTTTATTTTTTTTTTCCCCACCCTTCTATTTTGTCTGAATTTATGTGCACAGAAATGCTAGCGATGAGTTACGGCTGTGAGTGTGTGTGCAGAAAAGCTGTGGCACACAGTTGCCTAATGGGAAACAGTTGGGCTTGCTCTGCTGTGTTGCAGAGCACTTACTGGAGGAGGTAAATAGTTCGGAAATTAAAGATAGCATTTGTGTGCTTTCCTGTTGGGAGAACTGGAGTTTCTTAACACGTTTTGACTAGCTGGAGAAGTTTTATTGCAGGCTTCAGAAGAGTTCTATGTTCTTCAGTGTTCTGTGAATGGGTGCTTCTCTGCTTCTAGCTCACTGTCTTCTCGAAAATTTAAGCTGTTTCATAGTTTAGTTCCTTTCTTTCTTTTTTTTTTTTTTTTTCAGAAAAAGCCCAGCTCTCAGAGGCAAGTGGCAAGGGTTGAGTCACAGCTTTCATTGTGTAAAAAAGGCATGTGCCAGAGCTTAGTATTTCAAGAAAAAAAACCAGTTAAAATGTGAGTTAATTAATCTTTTCAAAACTGGACCTTCAAAAATTAGTGTAAAAGAGACCAAGTTATGCTCCTACCTTGTGATTTCTTTAAAGGTCTCTTTCATGATCTGAGGTTCCCACTCATGATTTATCCTGAATACTTGGGGTTTGGCAGTACTCTTGCTGCATAGGACCAGAGGCATTTGATATACTATTTGCCTCTGTTGATTCTGAGAAGTTTAAAATATATGTTCAGTTTTATGGTGCAAAGCAGCTATTGGCTTTCTGGAAGGCTTCCACAGCAAACTGGGTCTCTGGATGTGCACATGTGCCCCCAAACCCTCCTCACACAGCCCTGATCTATGAGAGTAATACATGCAGGATCTCTGGGCTGCCAGAAAAACAGATATTCACGAGCATTACCATAAACCATATTTGCATATCAATCATTCATACTTGAAAGCAGGGGTTAGTAACCCTTTCTTTCTGAGCTGGCATGTTCCACTGTGTGTTCTGCCACTAAGGCTTTGATCTACAGAAAAGCATGTTTACTTTTTGAACCACAAAACAGTAGTTCTCTTTTCATTGGGATGTGTAGCTCTGCTACAGGGTAACAAAACAAGTGAAAAACATTTGAAATGAAGACCTAATATTTTCAGATGAGGGTTGTCTTTTATTATGAAGAAAGATGTGCTCTTCAAAGATGCAGGCTATTTAATATCTAGATGGGTCCACTTCATCTCAGGCGTGTATTTTTTTTACTTAATCAGCAGCATCAGAAAATCTGAGTTCATTGCTTGGAGGCATTAGGACCATACAGAGCAGAGTGGATAAATGTGTGCATATATGCCTCATTTTGTCTAAGGAAGCACCTTTGGCAAAGATGGCATTACTTCCTGAAAAAAAACTTGTACACCAGATTTATTTTGCTCGTGGCCTCTGTTTGTAAGAGCTTTGCGAGGCTTTTCAGGCCAGTTGATGTAACCTGCCTTTGGTCAGGAAACCTGTAGCTACTGAAACTGAGGACACTGTAAGCAGGTAGTGTTGTTCGCGGCATAAAGGTTTCTGATCCAAGGACGTGCTAGCTACTCCAAACTCTGTGTGATTTTAGGCACATGTCCTGACCTCTGCTTGTCTTATCTGCCCAGCTGTAAAATTGGGTAAAGCAGGAGCTCTGAACACTAGGTGATGTACCTGAGTTGAGCTTTCCTGGTTAAAAGAAGGAATCCTTAAGTTGTTTTCCTTAACCTGTGTTTGGTGTGCGAGTGTATTTTGGCAGTTTCTCCTGTTCATTTAAGACTGAAGGTAGCGTAGAAGAACGAGGTCATCATATGAAAACTACTTACCAGAGCCTCTCCACAAGTCCACAAAGGAAAATTTGAAGAAAACCTGATTTATTGTGGTGGGTCAAAATCTCCTCGGGGTAGATGATGGGCGTTTTAGTAAAGAAAACCCTGCAAGAATCAAAGAGAAGGATCCAGCACAAGCCCATAGTGAGCTGATCTGAACTTTTAGTGAATTTGCCTGGGTTATTTTTATACCCATTTCTTTCTTTGCTTGCTTGCTTGCTTGCTTTCTTGCTTGTGGGCATGAACAGTCCCATAAACAGGAAGCCCTGTGTGTCTCTTGGAGACAGAGCTCAGAAAGGGAATTTTCAAATTTCTTGCATGGGGCCACATTGCATCAGCTTAGAGTTTCCTTCAAGACTTGGATATGAAATTGTTCGCGTGTGTGTTTCTAAAATAAAGAATGGGATTAAAGAAAAGTTTAATCAAGTTTCACAAATGTAATCACCATCACAGCTTGAATGTGGTTAGCTAGATATAGGCACAGATGTTACCATGTCTCAGTATTCTGTTGCCACTGGAAGCAATGAATTGTCTTGTAAGTTTAGTACACAGTAACTGAAAAAATTGCTTAGCAAACAGCTCTGCAAATAGTCCTCACTGCTGGCCACACCCCATCAAGAATGTTTGCTGCAGCTGTGAAATGCACAGAGCAACTCGATTGAAATTTCTCAACTCTTTTGGTTTGGCATCAGCATCTTCTATGCTGTTGGGATGTGGATGGTATGTCTTTCCCGATATAACACTGCACTGTTCCTTTGGTTTCAATGTATTTCAGTGTTATGAAAGAGATGCTCAGAATGTCTCTTTCTGTTTTTTCATTAGTATAGAAATAAAAGATTAAAAGATCATTAATTAGTAACCAAGTTCAGCCATGAGTTTGGGTATTAGCATTGATTGTACTAATGCTCTAAAATAATACAAAACTGTAAGCAAACCCATGTATTTTTGGACAAGAGTGAAAAGGCTCTGTCCAAAAAGAACACATAAATAAGCCACAAAAAGACCCCAGACACCCACAGCGGATCCTCCCCCAAAAGACTCCAGGCACTTATACTCTGACTCATGGAGCAGGGCTTCTGTTCTACAAAGTGGGCTTGTTTTAACTTTCACCTGTTTAATTTCACATGTTGCAGGTCAGTCAAATCTCTTAGTTTGGCACCTGCTTTCTGCTTTAAGGGCAGTTAATCCCCTGCCGCTGGACGTAGTGGCTCCATAACAGTAGGACCACCCTGTCCGACAATGGTTGCCTCCGGTGCCGCCTCCTTATGCATACTGCCTTTATGCCCCCAACAGCACGTGCTGCTCTCTTCTGAGTGATCTCAAAGATGTGTTAGCCCATATTCTGGAGCCATGGGCTCCCTCCCTGGCCTTCCCAGCCCTCCTTTCCTGAGGCTGAGGAGGGCAGATCTATAAGAGCACAGCCACGTTGTGCTCAAGCCGGGATGCACCAGGAGTCTGAGCTGCGTTATGTGCCGCATGTTGCAACACAGCTCCTATTTTGAAGACCATAGAGATGTCGTTGGTTTTGGAGAGAGCTAGACATCATCATTTAAACTGACTTTGAAGTAGAGAGGACCCTGCACCCCTGCCTCTCTCTCTTAAATTATGTTGTTACATGTCACTTAAGATCGTCTTCCAGTTACATCTTTAAATATATTGCTGTACACTTCCTATGGTTACAGAACTGAGAGATATATTTTTCAAAACTATATATGCCAATGTCCATATAGATTAATATATCTGGACGTCATGTGTACTTCTATCTATTTTTGTTATACAACATGGACATTTTCTGCCAGATAATCCCTGTTATTTTTATTAATCTTTGATGATGAATGAAAGCACATATTTTAAACACCTCTTTCTTGTAAGGCAGGAAATTGTATTTGCTTTTGCTCATTGCTTGCACCAATCTATTCTGATGGATCTGTGACACAGATAGAAAGCAGAAGCATCTCGAGTACTGACTTCTACATTTATTTTCTCAAAGCAGAGGGCAAAGAAGCTAAACATTTAAAATGCATGGATTCCTCTGAAAGCTTTAAACCTATTAGGGCAGATGCACAGCAACTTTGCACACAGATTGCCCCCAAAGTAAGTCTTGATTTTAGGACTAAGCCAAGCTGGCATGCAAGAGCAGTTGCTGTTGATCTTTTATACTAATTTTGGATTAATTGTGATCTACAGCACTGCGTAAACATGCTAACCTAGTACTTCAGCTTCACCACAGCTAAACATTAATCCTTCTTAATGCTCTAAGTCAACTTTTAGTCCTTAGCAGAATTTACCTTAATCTCTGGCTAGGAAGCTAACTGATTTACAAAACATAATCCAAGAGCTCCAGAATCTTAAGGAAAATATGCAGAGAAGCAATTCATCTATGCAGGATAATATGCTTCCCTAGTATCCTTCCCAAGGCAGTACTGGGAGCAATTCTTCAAAGATATCAAGACCTATAGTAAAAAGGTGTCTTTCCTTTTTAAAGGTAAAATACATATATAAATTCAATTCACCACATTGCTTTTCTCACATCCCTTTATCTATGTTACTGATTGTTATGAAATTGTTAATTTGGATGCACTTTTATATGCAATATTCATTACTCAATATGGATAAACAGGTCTGTGGTGCTGAAATATTTGAATTTTATAATCTTTACCTCAATTCTGTGCATCATTTTAGTGACACTCTAAAAATCATATTGCTCTAGAGAGTTTTGGTGGTAATTTGAAGAATGGTGGTTTTCTTGTGTTACTTTGTTTTTGGAAAGGGGTGTTGGAGAGCTGGGGAGTATCTTGGGAGTAGTTTTATGGCTGGGAGTATCTGAGGAAACCATGTGTCAAGAGGATGTTTTGCAACAGAACTGGGAGAACTCCTGGATGAGGACCAGGTAATACTCCAGACTGCCGTCACCCAAAATGTCAAGACTCAGAAAGGGAAGGGTGCAGAGTTGCATACAAAGAATGTGGAAGAACTCAATTTGGTCTTCCTAAGACTCTTGTATATATATTATGCATTTTAAAGGCTGGGCTGTTCTGGAGCCTTTCTACTTACTAAAAATCAGAGCTGTCTTCAGTCCTTTGCTGACAGCCTCTGTTTATGGCGCATCACTGTCTGGAACTGATGGATTGCTTTTCACTGTGCTCTCATGCTTTGATTTCCTCCATCTTCATTTGCTTGTATACTTATTTTCCTCAGTCATCGGACACCTTTTTTTCCAGGTTCATTTCCTAGCTTGACTGTTTTATCCACATCACAGATTATGAGCTTTTGCTAAAAAACCAAGGAGCCGGATCTGTGCTGAGAAGGTTGGGGAAAAAGATGTAGTGACAGCCAACACCTCACACCCACTTAGTACAAAGCATTACCAAAATAAATGAGGCATGTTCATGCTTTGTGAATATCTCCTTGAACCTGAAGGAGAAACTTTTGTTGTGTGCTATTTTGTTCTTGACAGCTTTAATTCTTCTCCAGACTTCTGTCCTCCACCTAACAGTGAGAATCCAGTTTTCACTGAGATTTGTGCAAAATTTGGATTTTCTATAGCAAATTTCAGAGCAATTTTTGAGGTGTGCTGTAGGGACTGCTGTGTCCAGGGTGATGTGGATCAGGGGTGTGTGATTTGTGGTTCTGTCTGGTTGAGGTTCAAGCAGCCTGAAGGCTGCTCCGCGGTGTTCCTGCTGAGTGAGACATGTCCCTGAGGGAACAAGCCATGTGCAAGGCAGCTTCTGCTCCAGCTCACACCTGCATGGTGGCTGCAGGAAGGTTTTGTGAGAGCGTCACCAGCTGTCAGGAGGGTGCTGGACTGGGAGTCCCAGCATCAGAGCCTGTATGATAGCTGTTTAACACATGCCAGAGAGCAGCAGGAAGGGTGCCGGCCACAGGAGCTGCCCCTCGGGGTTCAGGTTACCGAACTAAGCTGGCAACGGCCTGGACCTATATTTAGGTCTGGAATCTGTACCAGTGTGGTAGAAAGCTCGTGTACACGCCATCCTCAGGTAACCCCTCTGGCCCCTGCCCTGAGAAAGCCTCCTGACTGCTTTTCAGGGTGCAGCAGTGAGCAGCTCTCCTCCCGTGTGGTGCAAAGCATACGGATGATTTTCATGCTCCGTGCCCCGGAGGGAGGCTCTCTAAAAGCCCCTCAAAAGCTGCCTGTGCGTGGGGCCAGCACACCTTGTCCCCTACGGCTCTGAGTGTAGAGAGGCTCCCATGGACCCTCCATGCCCCACCACTGCCCCCAGCACAGCCCCAGGCAGGGCAGCCACTGGCTGACACCTTCCCACGGGTGAAAGGGGATAGAATGGAACAGCAAAGAGCTGTAATTCTCTGCCTTTAAATCCAAGCGGGAAATCGGGGTGTCTCAGGGATTTTGATTTAATCGGATGCAAAACTTCAGACCACTTTATTTGGGTCAGTTTGCGATAGATTTTAGTGCTTTGGCAGTTTATAGATATGCTACTCTCTAGTCTCCTTATTGATTGAGTTTCCAGAAAGTCTAGGGAGCAGGATTTTATGTAAAATTCTGTAAAAGATTCTGTAAAATCTGGGCTGATCTAAGTATTTAAAATACATGTATGTTTTTGTCAGCGCAGCATCCTCCTTGTGTCAGGTATTTACACTTTGCTTTACCCTGTTCTCTCCCTGGCTAGGACATCTGACAGGAAAGGAAAAATATATCATTTTAGGGAAATTCCCTTAAAGCTGAGCACAAATGGACTTGGATTCTTTTAGCTATATCTGCTTGTCTTAAAATGGTGTAAAATCCATGCTGATAATTCAAAATTCTGTTTTTACCAAAGCTGTAAGTTTTCAAACAAAGGAAACCAGATTGTTAAAGTTCAAGATTTGATAAGTTACTCTCTTAATGTTTTGGGCTCTTACCCAAAATGTTATAACTTTGACATAAAATTGGCAGGAGAGTAATCCATTTGCAAAACAGTGTCTTGAATTCATACATTTTTCAAAAGGGGTTTCTGCCCTATATTTGCCTGTTCACACTCATCATGATTTTAAAATAGCAGTAATCTGATTTTGTTGTTTTGGTAATTTTTTTTTTCACCCTTTACAACCTGGGCCAAGCACTCAACTGCTAAACAGAGCAAATATTTATCTGCAGGGCAGATATGCACATTGGAGGCAACTGGTCTTAAAATGTATTGCTTTAGAAAATGAAGGTGTCGATAGCAGTTATCAAAATTACATGATTTACAAAATATTTATGGGCATTTTTTTTTTTTCTTCATGTATAATAATATTTGGAACTTTTCACACTCCTGACGGAATCACCTGACATGATTTGTATGGCACAGATGACTTCATTCACTCATCCTAAATTACTGAAATAGATTTTGGAAGAGGCCTCCTTCAGCCTTTGGAAGGGAGATATGATGCCTAAAAATGCAGACACTCAGGATCAGGTGTTTAGATAGACAAATTCTTTCCTTCTTGAACAGAAGCTAGAGTTGGAAGATATCGCATGGAGCCAGACAGGGAGAAAATTACTCTCTCTGGTCCTAGAAATAGGAGCCATTCAGGGGGGAGGTGCAAGGTAGGTCTGGGAAACAGGTGCATTGAATAAAAGGAGTGAGAGGAAATTTCATCCCTATATGTTTACAGGGATGGTTTTTTTGTGTTTTTGGTCTGGAAAGTGATTTTGTTTCATGGGCGGATCCAAGGAGAGCCTGGGAATTCAGGAGAGCCCAAAGCAACAGGGCTTTGTTGTTCAACAACTGCCTGATTTATTCCTGGATACATTACTTGTGCTTATATCTGACTGCTGAAATTCATTAATTGTATCACTTATTGCACTAATTTATGTTCTCCAAGACCCGAGGAACCCACAGCATGTTAAATGCCCACATGGCTCCAATGACTGGGATGACTGAAGGGTTGTTTATTTTCCCCTCTTGGGTTTGTGTTGCAGTTGTCACGCTGTTTGCCAACACTAACCAATTTCTGTGTGCTGCTGCTCACACGAATTCAGAGCCCTTTGAAAGGAGGGCAGAGATGACATTTAGGAGGTTATGGTCTTGTTTGAGAATTGGAGGCATTTTACGACTCCACAAGCACTTTAACCTGAGGGAAAGGAAAGTCTCACTGCTAAGAAAGGCTCATTTAGATTTCCTAGCAGGGATGCTACTTATTAATGAACTTGGTTTTGATTTAATTCAGTTGGAGCTTCTTAGCCTGAGAAGTGCCAAAAGAGGCCCCACAAGCTTTCCTTCCTCTACATTAAGTGACCCTTGAGAAGAGGTGCAGAAATGGATCTGACTCCTGCCACCTCATAATCTTGGTAGCTGTAAATCCTTTCGTCATGTACTTGAAGCTTTATCAGAAACAGCATGGAAGTTCAGGTTCTTTTAATAGATACTTGTTATTGAGACAACATAATCAGCCATAATGATTTTTTCTTTCCTTTATACTTTTGTCTTCCTTTAAGTTTTCTCAGGACCAGTAATGACCATATAATAAACCATTATCATCTTTGGGATTTTTTGGGAGCTAAGCCAGGCCTCTTTGGAGCATTTGCTTTTTTGCTATGTGAATGCAACAACTTGCAAATAGTACAAGGGAAAAAAAATCTATTTCTACAACTTTATTAAAGTTTCTAGGCCATGTTTCTTCAGGCCATCCAAAGGGTTAAAAAAAAAAAGAGAGTAAAAGCAAATGCAGCATGACGTTGCCCCTATGTTCAGGTAAGGCTCCTGAATGGTTATTAATTACATTATATTTTATTTCTGAGTTTCCACAGGTGACAAATCTTGTCCCTTAAACTAAATACAGTTAATAAACCTACCTTAAAGTACGCCTGTAACAAATAAATCTTGATCATAAGTGTCACTTCAGAACTGGAAGTTGCTAGAAAATAAAACTTTTTCTTGTACCTAAATGCTGTGGGATATGTAACCCACAGGGAATGGTTGCTTAAGGAGGAGAAAGAATAGTATCGGTACCTTTTTGACAGGCAAATGCATTTTATGATGTATAACCCAGCTTGGTGTAATCACGTTGATGTGCAAATCATATGGTGGATGGAAAAGGGTGACATGTGAGTTGAAGAAGCAGATGTAAGTGCCTGATCTGTTGTGCATCTGCAAGCCTTTATGTCATCTTCCCAAAGTTCTTCCATGTCAGTAGATATTGCTAAATGTCACTTCTTAAAGGGATCTTGTCATATTTCTATTTCTGACAGGTGTACATGATTTAAAACATGGTTTTAAAATCTTATTTTTTGCCATTTAAGAATATATTTAATGTGGATTGCAAATATGAGAATATTACACCTACAAATAGTGATCTTTCCCTTCCTTAAGGGATGTTTTAAAGTAACAGATGCAAAAAAAGCAGAAGCATTTTCTTCCTTAAGGAAATGAAAACATATATGAAAAGAATATGTAATGTTTAAACTTGTTTTGATAATGTCTGTGTTCTGGGACTATACGGTATTAGCAATAGTAACTTAAAGTTTTTTCTTTTTTTGTGGTAACAGTAGTCCTGGAGTGGTGGGAGAAAGACACATCAAGATATAATGCAAAGTATTCAATATTTTCCTAACTTAAGCAGTAACGTTGGGGTCATCTACCCCTTGATTTATTTGATTTGAAGGTAGTTTCATTATGAAACTCTTCTTACTGCAGGTGTTTGTGAAAATACCTTGTCACTCTATTCCTGGTGTTCCCAGAAAGGCTTATTTGCTGTGATAGTCATACCAACAAACTTCCATGAAGGCCAAATATAAAAAGCATTTAAAAATGGCAAATACATGTGACAAATAAGCTCCAGTGTGTAGAGCTAGACCACACCATTGCTTGACAGGTTGTGAGGATAGTAATAAGTTTTGTTTAAAAAGATATTTTATTTGTACAGAATCCAAAGATGCATCCAGTTACACGTCAGATACATGCCAGTTGTGTAATTGGCATACTTCTGTTTCAGGTTAGTTCAAGTGAAAATAAGTTCAATAAACTATGTAGCATATTGTCTATAATATTTAGTTTTACATATACATGCAGATGGATAAAAATGTGTATACACAAGCGATTTGCTATGATTAGCTGACAAGCTGAGGCATGATACAACACTTAATAATGTCTAGTAAACCTCTAAATGATGTCAGTGTATCACAGAGCTCTTTTCATGATATTATCAGCAGTCATTAAAGTTATTTATTGCTGTCATCATGCATTTCTGTAACCCGTGGCAACTTGGCAGAAAATACATTGCTAGCACAGCTGATGATAGATTCAGTTTCAGATTTTGGATATGACAATCTGAACGTATTAATGGTATTTTTATGCTTATTGGCAAACTGTGCTTCCCAAGGCATGCTGTATTTCAAATACAAAATACAAAAATAAATAAAGCATTTATGCATATTTCACACTGCATGTTAACAGCATCTGCCCTTTAATAAAGAATTATTAATCTGCCGATTTTGGGGTGGCCTGTTGAGATAGAAAACTTTACTGTTTCTGTTTTACAGATAGAGGAATGTGAGAGACAGAGGCATTTGCACACCAAGTTGGCTGAGGGGAGACAGCATCCTCAAAGAGGAGTGCTCCACTCTCTTGGGGTACAGCTGCTGGTGCTGCTGCTCCATCCTACACCTGCACTCGCTGCTTTAAGGGCAACACCTGTGCCCTCATGTCTTTAACTCTCCCATTTGCTGAAATTACGGTGTTAGGCAGCTAAATTGCTACAAACCCATTCCAGCATTAAACTATGATTATATAGTGTTTTAGGAAACACATCTTATTTATTCAGAAAATTTGTTTCATTAGGTGAGAAAATGGAGATGAATAAATCTGTTTTTTCCACGAGCGTTTTACTCAGACTAGTTGGCTAAACAGGATGAATTCAGCTTGGTGTGTGCTATGCAGGCTGTAACTCTTCTTCCACAGCAGCACTTATTTTCGAGGACTTTTAAAATATTTTGGTATTTACCAATAAGTTAACAATTATACAGTTTATATATATATATACAGTTTATATAACAATATATATATATATAACAATAACAATTATACAGGTTTAAAAGAAGAAAACACATGCATAATTTAATTTAGGGATTTCAAAAGGAGGAATTTTGACCCTGCTCAGGCATTGTCAGATACTTGTTTTTGGGTTTGGTTTTTTTTGTTTTTGTTGGGTTTTTTGTTTGTTCGCTTGTTTTTTGTTTGCTTTTTTTTTTTTTTTTTAATTTAATTTTATTTTAGTCCTCTCTGGTGAGATTACTGTACAGCTTTTAGAGTTTGCTATTTTTGGACATACTGCTGTAGGGAGACACTGGTGTCTAAATATATTCCCCCCGATAAACTTCTTTTTCTTTCACCCTGACTACGGGGCATGGGAAGGTGTCTTGCTAATGCTGCAGCAGTCATCATGTACAGAAATTATATGGCAAAGATGTGGCCATAATGTATTTGCAGAGTTTGGTTCCTGCATGAGACAGGAGCCATGAAATGCCTGAGGAGAGCCCAAGTTCAAATGGAGTTTGGTATTTTCACCTGTCATTATGTCCTGGAGGGCTTTCAACTTCGAATTTCTTCCTCTCTCAGGCTGTGGGTCTGGTTGGTGCTGCAGGAGCAGGCGCAGGCAGGGGCAGGTCAGGGAGATGGGCATGTGCTGTGCGTTGGAAATGGGAAGGGTCTCCAAACAGTTAGTAAAGCAAAGGGCAGGTCAGATCTGAAATGCCGTTCCACAACCCTACCAAATTATTTGGCTTGATTTATGCTAAATAAAAGTGTAATTTATGCTCAAGCAACATGCTCATCTACTTAGAATAAATACAAATTATTCTGGCTTCTGAGTTTTGACATAGTTTTTGAAGTTTCCTAAAAGTTATTATGATCAGATGAACTTAATTACAGGGTACTTTACATATACTCATCTGGTAAATGTCATACAACAGACAGTCGAAGGGAAGGTATGCAGGATTTTCAGTCTCCCTCTTGTTATGCTCCTTTATGTTGCCACTTGAGCTTTAAGCATGCCTGTCTGAGTTGTTTCTCCTGTAAGAAAAAGAACAATCCCTCTGCCTCTCCCTCACCCCCTTTCCCTCCCCCCACAAAAAACCCCCCAAAACCAGTGCGAAACTCAGACTGTTGCCTGTTCAGAAAGGGAATGTCTGCCAGCTCACAAAAATAACCGCCTGGAGAAATCCCTGGAGTGGGCAGAGCATCACCTCTGCCTTGCTTACTCCAGCAGTAGCAGGGAGCCTCTCCCTCGGATGGCAAGGATGCAGTGTGCATCTCCCCTCTGGCAGTGGCAGTTTTGCTGCCTCTCGGTACCTGGGGAAGAGAAAGGGGCTAGGATGGGACTTCACGTCTGAGAAATCAAACGCTGTTGCAGCAAGCTTGGCAGGACTCCCACCCTGAGAGCACAGCCATCGGCTCTGCCTGGGACATGCTGGCCACGGGAGGTGAAGCAACCTCTCCTGAGGTATGCTTGGCTCCTCCCAGGGATGCCTCCTTTACAACGCTGTTCCAACTTCTGCCTTACTCTTTTCACTATGTAAACTTCCTGTTTGAGCGTTTCACGAAGTAAACTTCGTGTTGGAGCTTCTAAGAACTTAGTACTTCAGCAGATTTTCTTTCCCTTTGCACAGAGCGCAGTTCAGTGTGTGCATATCTTGCTGCTTCAGACTGGTGGAAAAGTGGCCAAGTGGTTTCTTTAGAACTGAGTCAGTGCAATTTCCAGTGGTACTGTGTACATTAGCAGTGATAAGGGCATCCTTTAATCTACAGGGTCATCTCTTCCTACTGTAGTAAAATAGTTTTAGCGTGTGTAAAGTAAGTTTGAGCTCCTTCATACAAAGAGGGTCTGACAGTAGTGCAGGGGTGTGTAAATATATAAATATATTTAAAGACACAAGGTTAAGCTTCTTAAGGCATACACCACCAAATACTAACATGTTCATATTTCTTTTCCAAGTGATGTTACACGAGGTATAGCAGTACATTTTTCTCCTCTTGCAACATCTAATAACTAATTGTTATTAGTTTAAAGTTTTAATGTATATCTGTGCTCTACACTATGCTACATACTATAATTGGTACTGCATTTTTAGGTTAAAAAAAGTGTCATCTGAACACACTGAACAAATTATTCCAAAAAGAATGCTCCAGAAAACAACTGCTAAATTACCACTGTTTGTAGAAGTGTCAGCACTCTCAGGAAGAGTAATTATTTTCTTGGAAAAGTTCTGTAACTGAGGCAACACTGATAATCATTTTTTTTCCTGGCTTTTACAGAAAGCTGTTTTCAGGTAGCAATGTGCAATACTCTTTCTCTTGGCATGTTTTATCAGACTCTTCATGGAAAGTCTTTATTTTTCTTTTTTTTTCTTTTTTCAAATTTTTTTAAATTTTAATTTAAAAAGCATCCTGACTAAATTGTGCCATCCAGTTAATAAGTAACAAGTGGCTCTAATAAGTCTGCTGTCATGCTTTTTATTTACAGTGTGTGCAAAAATTAAGGGTGGGGGGGAACAAATCTGGAGTGAATTTCCATCACCCATAGTGGTTTTTGCTAAGAAAACAGTCTTTCAATGTAAACAACATCTGTATTTTTCATGTTGTCTTTCTAAATAATAGTTCTGTAAATAACTTGCCCCCACAGTAGGGCAACAGTTAGATTCCTTAATCTTTCAGTCATCCTGGACTCTGTGCAGAATGCAGACTTCTGGCATATTTAAACATACATCTCTCAAACTTTTGATATCTTTTCCTCACGGCAGGATTTCAAAAGGTAGATGACTGCAAAATGCACTTTCATTCTCTATGTTAGTGCTTTAACATTAGCCTGACTTTAATAGGCTAGGATGATTTCAGCTTATAAATCTTCAACTGGAGGATAAAGTTCAAGTAGATAAAATCAAACAGATGTTGGTGGGAGGATTTCTTCATGACCCATAAAAGTGCTATCATCAAAGCCTAGAATCATTTGTTTTGAATTATTACATTGTTATCAAAAGGACTGTAGCAGTCTGTTTGTTGAGAAATTGGATCTGTTTATCTGAAAACAGAACAAAGATGCCATGTTAAGACGTCCCTGGGAAAGTGTGGGTTAGCTGATGGCTGACACGGTAGGGTAGCTGTGAGACATTTTGATTGACAGCTGTCTAAATAACTGCCAGGCCTGGAAGATTCTGCGTATGATTATATTATTGAAAACGGCATCTGATTAAATTTTTAAGTGACCCTTTTTAAAGCTAAATATATTTTTTCCTTTGTTTTGAGTAAAGGAAGGTTTTAAAAATCTTTTATTCCTTTTATTTTGTAATACAGTGGTAAAACGAGGTTTACATTTCAGTAGTAATTTGAAGTCATGACTGAAAAGTGTTGAAGACTTTGCTGAAGTGATATTTCATGCTTTTACTTAGACTTAAGCACTATCCTGTTAAACAAGTTGCACCTGCATAAATGAAAAAAAACATGTTCTTTTTATTACTCAGTGAAAAACCTTTACTGTTTTACTCATAATTTATTTTTTAAAAAATTGGCACGTAAGGGACATATGTACGAGTGTTTGGAGTGAATCTAAGACCAGTGCTCGGATTTAAGTGGACAGCATGTAAAAGCATGAGAAAATCACTTTTACAATCCTGCAGCTACTACATATGTTCCCCTGTGTGTGTGTGCGTACGCATACACAGCACAGCTCAAGCTTCACAGACAACAAGGGCTTCATAAGCGCCTTCGCTTTCCTTCAGAAAACCGCTGACTAAAAACTGAAATTCATCAGGAAAACATTTTGCCTCTTCTACGAGTACTCTGTAGGAGGACTCGAACCTTGCCCTGGAGCCCTCAATGAGGAATGGGTTGCAGCATCTGCATGGGGCTGCAGAGGTGTGCTTCTCTGTGATCCTTTCAGGGACACAGCTTCAGCACGCAAACACGGAATTTTGATTTTTCTTTGGTGGGTGTTAGACCTGCGCATGAGAGTAAATGCTGTGAACTGGACAAAGAAATGGTCTCCACTTGAAGCCACAGTGAGATGTTCAGCCCCATCTCCCCTGGAGGCCACAGAACTGTGCAGAGAAGCAGATGAATAGTTTTCCTTAAGTTTTCTTCCAGTCAGAATATTTGCAAGGTTTTTTCTATTTTCCAAGTAAAAGTCATAATAATGCCTGAAAGAAAGGCATAGATGTGAGTCATTGCTAAATGCTGCAGTCTTCAGATTTTCCCAGATGCTTCTGCTGGTTGGATACTTTCACCCAGGCTGTTTGCTGGCACTTTAGGGTCTTCTCCATGTTGTGCACAGAGGCTGCAGTGCACCTGGCCAAGTGTGACAGGGGGTGTGCCCAGGGCAAGGGTTAGGGCATGAACAGGCATGGGGAAAATGTATGCAAAAATCAGGCTTTTCCTAGGGGATTCCCTTCTCTGTTTCCATGGAGGGTCAAAGTCACGCGCAAAACTTTTTTGAGCCTAAAGTTTTTGAAGTCAGTTCTCAACTGGAAGAAGACAAGCCTTTGGGAGCTGCATATTGTGACACTGCTTGGTCTTATTGCAGTAAAATGCCTTGGCTTAGTGTACTTTTAAGTGGCTTTCATCTTCCTACATGTTTCAGTTGTTACAGTGACTGTCTCTCTGTTAATGCTGCATCTGATAAAAAACAGTGACAATGAGTTTGCTGAGATACTTGTGACCATGTAAGGTTTAGCAAAATTCTTTCTTGAATTCAAACCCTGTGTTAAAATCTCCAGATAATGTTGAGCTCTAATTTGCAAAGATTATCAAGATACTTACCTGAGTGTATTGGAGATTATTTTAGTGTTTATAAGTAACAGTATTTATATATTGTTGTTTTGTTTAGTTTTTAAAGTTTTATTTTGGAATATCTTTTCAGCTTTGATCCAGAAGGCTTAGTTTTACAGTTGGAGCCCTGTTTTGAACAAAACTTGCAGGCAGATCTTGGTCCAATTCTGCAGTGGTTTTGCAGTCTGCTATGTCTGTATAAAGTTTGCCAGGCTTCAGAAACAGCTTAAAGCAGTCCAATGGGGCAGTCGTGTATGACACATTGTTGATTTTACTCTAAGTGTAGAGAGAAATAGTTCTCCCTTCAGTTTAATATTTTAAAATTCCACTTTTTTCTCTGCTTTGCTAAGACTGAAAAGCTTACTATGTGTAAAATACTGAGTCCTCATGGCCCATTTCATTATCACTATGAGTGCAAGCTCTTTCTTTCTAACAGCCAGTGTGTCCAAAGAAAGCACAATGTGTGCCTAAAGGTGGCCCCTTCAAATATGAGTAGGTGAGGCAGACAAAGTTGGGAGCAGTTTCTGGTGAGTGGGGTGGGGAGATGGTACAGATGGGTGGAGAAGCTTGTTGAGATCCAAGATGCACACGGGACCCTGTGGCAGCTCTTCTTGAGATTTGGTTTGCTGGAGCCAGGAAGGGAGTTGGGAAGAGCCTCTCCTGAGAGGGATTTAGAGAATGTTTTGGAGCATGTCAAGAAGGTCTTCCTTGTGTTGAGGAACCAGCAAGCTGGCCAAGATCTGGACATAAGGGCATTTTGGATGCTGAGTGAGACAAACTATTTTAAGTTTTGACTTTGATGGGCTCCATTTTAAGTTTTGATGACTTTGTAAGTGCTACTCTGAGAGTGAGGGAAAGTGGTGTTAAATCTTCTCTCCACATGGTTACTAGAAAACTAAGAGGCAAAGCAAGACTGCTGTGCCTTCCTTTGTGGCAAGGGCTCCTTCACAGAAATTAGTCGGGCAATAATTGATTATTGGAGTTTATGTGCAAGCTAATGTGACCAAAAGCAAACTCGTCCTACTTTACGATCTTTCACATTCTGAAAATGTATTGTAGGAGAATATAAAATCAGTTATTCCAAATTGTATTTTAATGCATTGTTTTCTCTGAGGTACTGAACTTGCTGATGGTGTGCATGCTTTTGTGTTGAGTGAGGAGCTTTTAACAAAAAGTTAACGTATAAAGCAGAGATGATCAGAAAATATTTATAACGCCTAACCTCCTTGTGGTTCAAGATGCTTTTCTACTTGCATTGCCAAGTCTAGTAAATTATTACAGTTTAGAGAGCCACTTCTTTATAGTTTATGAAAAACCATAACTTTACAGCTTTTGTTGAAAAGGAATCTTGAAAAAGCATTTTCAACCAAGGCAAAACCACTGCATATTGTGCAAGCGGATGAGGACTGTTTACTCTGCCCTGAGAGTGCAGAGCTTAGTCTCCAAGACTTTCCTCAATTGAAATTCAGACTCAGTCCTCATATCAATTTTGAGTGATCAAAGTCATGCGAGACAAATCAATCCAGAAAACAGGTAAAATCTCCTGAATTTTTGGTAAATTGGGAATGTAGAAACTGGATTTTGCCTTTGTTTGCCTAGGAAATCGGTTCCTTTGGAGACCCATGGCTAGGGGAGTATGATTGGGTTTTTTCACTTGCAGTGTGTTAGTGGTGTAAGAGAGCTGGAAGGCAGTCACACCGCTTGACTTTTCTCTCTTTGTTCCCAAGTTGTGTGTTCCAGTTGTCTTCTGATGCCAAGGTAAGATTAGAAAAGTTATTCTGTGGAAAATTCTCTCTGAGAAAGCAGATGTACTCATGATTCTTCTAGCAGAATCTGAGTTTTGGGGAAGACACACATGGGAACTGACTGTTTTAAAGCCTAAGATAAAAAATTAGTTGTCTGGGGACAAGATGAAGGTGAGGGAAGGAATGTTGCTAAAGAATGTTGTGGCCTGAAGGAGAAAATGCCAGAGGAATAGGTGATTGTAAACTGATGAGTTTCCTTTATCTAATCACCCTCTCTTAGTCCTTTAAGAATCTCCCTCCTCAAGCTAAGTGGTGTTATGCCTCAAAAGCAAGTAAAAGGCCTAGAAGAAACCAAGTGACACTGTATTGCTAAACCCAGAAGTAATATATTTTATAGATATTCACCTTGTGTCGCTATCCATAGTGCATAGTAAAGCTGTAGGACTTGAAAGAACTCTTTTTTTTACGAGGCACCGTTCTGTTATACACGTGCTACGTGTACCACCTACTGCACGGACTTTCTGTGCTGTGGTGTTTTGCCACTTTCACTGTTTTCATTGTGAAGATGAAGGGACATCTTGAGAAACCACGAAAATCATACATAGTGTCTGTTTTGGCCATTCAGGTTTTCCACACACTGAGTTTGTTCAAAAGATCAGAGAGCAACATCATGGGAGCATGTGCAGAAATGCAGAGCTTATAAAACTCCCTCCATCCCTTTCAGGCAACACACTGTTCTTGCTCTCTATTGAAAAGTGACTAAGAGTAGGTGTTTTCTGCCTGACACATATGCAGTATCGGTTGCTAATAGACAGCTGTGAGTAGCTCTTATCTAAATAATAAAAATAAAATAGAGTATTTCAGCTGGAAGAGGCATAAAATAATAGTCTAGTCCAACTGCCTGAGAGACAAAAGACACCCACCCTCAGTGAACATTATAATTAAACAATTTGCCTATAATGAGCTGTCCCTAATGCTTCTGCACGTTAGGATACAGATTATTTTTGAATGCTGCATTAGTACTCTACCCTTTCAGAGGTCTTCAAAGCTTTGTGAATTGTGAAGGCAATAAGTAGCTTAAAAGTAAAGAAAAGTTGTTGGTGCTGATGGTGGCCAGGGATCAGGTGTCAGTTGGGACAAGAAGGATGAAGTCTGAGCAAACTTGCCGCTAATTTCAAAGCAAAAAAAAATGAAATCTATAAATGATCTTACAAGGGACAGAGTTTTCTCAGGATTTATTTCCTCTGTGCATCAGTCTCCCCTCTGGCCCCAACTTCCTGTGTTGGTCTTGAGAGGAGACTGATGGCTCTTTGCCTGTGAGTTTTCTGTAAGTCTCGGGGGTGTGGTGGGAAGAAGGGTTAGGAGTGCTTGCTCAGGTGAGGATGTATTGAAGGTTGGTTTTTTTTTTACCCTGTTTGGTTGATTTCTTCTTCCCCTGAATATGAGGTCAAAACGAGTCGACTTTCATAGATATGCAAAATCAGTGATTAAGGAGGCTGGCCATGGAAAGACATACCTTATTCTAGTGTAATCAAGAAACAGGTCTGAAGACTGTTCTGTTGTGCACTACAGCAAACCCGTGTGATGATCCTTAAATGAGGAATTAATCTGTGGTATTTTAGAGAGAAAAAGGTGAAATATGCAAGATCTCAAAGGAGAAGGGTAAAAAAAGTGTATGTTAACTTTATCAAGTGTTGTTAAAGTGTGCAAAGTTAATGAACTTACTCAAGTAGATGAAGAATGGAACCAGAGCAGCCTCTGTGGGAAATTTTTCAAACGACTCCTGAGAAGCTTGGAGAGAAAATCATTATAATGAAGCTAGTGGAGGACAAATGAAATGAGATACAAGTAATTGAGTTCCTCAGTGAGACTGGAGAATGGGTAGACAATGGGTAACAATAAAATTAACTTGTTATCTTTCACCTGGGCGATAAGAGCAAAGCAATAATTTGCCAACCAAAAAGCAAATTTGATAGCCAAGAATACTCAAACAAGACTTTGTAAGCTTTATGCAAGAAAAAAACCAAACCAAAGAGTAGGAAAACAACTCTCTTGGCGTGATACAGTGTCATAAACGAAATAATGCCTTGGACATGGAAAATGGCATCCAGAATGCCAAAGAAAATTTTACACAGCTGAAGATTTCAGGTAATGGCACCGAGAAGTAATGAAATCTGCAGCAACTGATTTTTATAGTAGCCTCAAAAAATTAAATGACACCGTATTCAAAGTGCACAATAGCTTTGCTTCTGAAACTTCTGAAAAGAAGCGAAGATTTTTTTCTAAAAGCCTGGGATGCTTCCAAATATCCTAGTCTTCCAAACAGAGAATACTTATGCAGTCTCTCAAGCATCGGTCTTGGAGAGTAAGTGAAAAATTGATGTGTCTGTGTAAGATAAAAAGAGACAGTGGCATTGCTGAAGAGTCAGTGCTGTAAAAGTTTGATATTTGCACTAATAGCCATGGAGAAGACATTTTACATTTAGATAGATCTGCGCAATTGACCTGTTAGAGATCTTTAGTCAAACACCTACACTTGAATAAATATTATCCAGCTTAGTTATAAGAAAAAAAAATTCTCTGTACTCAGTGCCAAGTATTACTGGTAAAGAAAGCAGTTACCAAATCACACTCTGGACACTAGCAGAGAATTGGGTATTCTATGTGGGATGAAACCTTCAGGAGAAAGGTCCTATTGCCACCCATGAGGCTTACAAATAGGCATATGTAGCAGCACCAAGGGCAGTGACTTTCTGATGTATAGGTGCTGAGACAGGAGGATAGAAGCTGTGGCATGTCACGCTCACAGCCTCGTATGTCTGCTAGTAAAAGCCAGGGGAGTAAATCTAGAATTGAAATAAAACAATGAAATTGTGAGTGACTGTAACTTCACGTGTGGAACAGTTCTGACCTCCTAAGAGCTAAAACCTGACCTCCAAAAGGTAAAAGCAATACAGGAAAGCTTACTACTAAAGATATTAAATCGGTTCAGAGATTATTAGGGTTTATAAACTCAGACTGAATTTTTTTTCTAATCGGTCTCAGATGTGTGTGAATTCCTGTGGCAACTGCTAGGCAGAGGCACATGCTGGAAGCGAGTCCCTTCCTATGACATGCTGTACCCCACGTGCTAATGGTTGATGACTACATACACCAGAGTTTCAGGTTTATCTTTTAGCTGATTCTCTTTACAAATAGGGGGATAGCAGACATTTCTGACTTGATTTTTTTTTTTTAATTAAGCCCATGTCATTCAAGTTGGATTCTAAGAAATTCCATCAGCAATGGCAGTGATTGCTCTGCAATCTGCCTGCCCTTTGCACTGTGCAGAAGACCCTTGCATTTGGTGTAGCGGTGGCATATTTCACCTGCCAAAAGTGCAGCAGCCCGTGTGAAGTAGCCCAGTAACCAGTGGGTAATCAGAGGCTCAGGCTAAGCCCCGGGTACAGGCATGCTATTTGCCCTGGTGTTTCTTTGCTGGCTCCACTCTTGTTCCCATTACAAGATCCCTGCTGCTAAAGAGGGGACATGTGCACTGTCAGGGCTGTTGAAGTGAGGGTGAGGTGAAGAGGCGATGGCCTTTCTGACAGAAATAATTGTGCTTGTATTTTGAGTGAGGAAGAATGGCAATTTCTGCAGTTAATGGAAAAGTTTTCTATAATGTCATGTCAGAAGTTGGATTCTTTCCTATGGTCATTCCCTGTTGCTGTTAGGGGAAGCAGAGCAGGGTGACGAGGTGGAGTGAGAGTTAGAATTTTTCTGTGCTGGCGTTGCAAGTGTACATATTGCAGTGAGGTATCAGACCAGTGGCAAGGTAGGCACAAGTAAAACTGCTTATAGGGATTATAGCATGGCTGTTCCCTTCAGGGTTGCCTGGCTCTAGGGCAAGTCAGTGACAGTGAAAAACTGAGGACATGGAACAAAGGCTCAGAGCAGATTGAACCAGTTTCAAAAAAAAAAAAAACAAACCCAAAAATGCTGTAACTGGTGGCCTGTGGGCTGGAGGATTGCTTAAAACTGAGTGACTGTAGCTTCTGAGCTTCATGTATGGAACAGTTCTGACCTCCTAAGAATGGCTTTTTTCTTTTTTTAAGTAGTTCTCTGGTGGGGTACTGTGGCTTTAATAGGTGCTGAGTAATGAAGTACTCTCCCTGCTTCCCTCTCTACTACCGTGTTGGAAAGTTTGGCTGTTCAGGAAGAGCAAGAGGAATGGCTTGGGGGTGTCTTGATTTTTGTCAAGGACCAAGATGCCAAGCCCTTGTTCCCCCAGTGCCTCAGCCCAGTGGCTGCCCATGGAGGGAGCCATGGGCTGAATATGCTCCTCGCTGGGGCTTGATGCCTGAAGCCAAATGGGTGGTGGCCCAGTCAGGCTACCAAGGCCTTTTCTGGTAGCTCCTCTTCTCTACCACAGCCACAGTTGCTACGGATCTCCTTTCCCATACTTCAAACAGGTGATGGGAAATTGCTTCCACGGAAAATAGAATTGCCACTGTAGAGTGGCCCTCACGCAGAGGGCGTTGGGGAGCCAGCTACAGGAGTGAGAGGTTTAAGCTTTTTTCCAAGACTAGCCTAATTTACCAAATGCACATATATATTAAATTTTCCGTGTTCTTGAGGTCATACTGAAAAGCTGGATTTTGGATGGTGTTTTCATGAAATGAGGGCAGGAAGCTTTCAGAGGACTTGCCAGCTCCGGAGTCTCCTGTTTCCCCTCGCTAGCGGCCCAGCCTTTTTCCCCCTGCAAGTCACAGATCTGTTGTAACTGCTTCATTAAGCCGCCGTGTGCCACGGTGGTGACTCCACAAATTTAAATTGGCTGGTTTTGTCCGCAAGGGTGTGAAACTGGAGGACCAGGAGAACCAGCTTTGCAGCTGTATTTTCCACGTGCTGAGTAGGGGCTGATATAAACAAAATGCTTTTCCTTCGGGGTTTTGGCAGCCCTCGCTCAGTCTGTCGGAGAAATGGTTATGACTATTTCTCTGCTCTCAGATGAGGCTGTTGAAAACTTACAGCCTCTCTGGGAATTTCGGCTTCTTTCCATGGCCTAGTAATAAAATCCAGTTTTATGTCATGTTTAATTGCAGACAATTTCAAGTGTTAAGAAGTCTCTCTTGGCAGATGTAAAAAGATGGGGAAAAAACCCAAAACAAACCAAACGCACCCCACCTGTCCTTTTTTTGGTCAAATCTAAATACTTATTGTTTTTGACAGTATCCACAGTTTTTACATTACTTGACTGGTTGTTCTAAGAAGCTGCTTACAGCAGATATTTGCCACAACTTACATCCTATTTTTTTTTCTGTTGCTTTCTTTGCTTAGTTTCAAAACAAATATTTTTCTTAAATTATATTAATTTAGCCTAAATTATGCATTTAAGAAGTTTTATTTCTGCTATTAACTTTTTCATTGGCTTATAACCTATGTTTTTGTAATGCCTTTTTGTTAAATTGCAATTGAAACAAAAGTGACAGATATATATTAGAAAAAGCCCTTAGGTGGGGAGCAATAAAATAAAAAGTCATACTAAGAGAAGAATAAATGCAGCATCTGCATCATTTTAGAAGTGATTAAATGAACCAAAATTAATAAAATTTGATTTTTTAAATCCCCCTACCCTGTTTATTTTTTTTAAGTATACCACTTTAAAAAGGTTTCTGAATGAGATTTTTTTTTCAGAAGGTATTTATAGAAAGCAAATATCATAAAAATCACAGATGATCGAGAGGATATTCATGCATAGTAATGGTTGTGTCATGTGGTTTTTGTAAAATGTTTACTTTTCCCGTGACAAGTTGTACCTCTGGATATTCATAGTTTCAAGGTTTTTCATGGCTAGAAGCACCTTTCACGACCACAGACCTGATCACCCAGATAGGAGGCAGAAATAGCAAGGAAGCAGCAAATGTTTTTGAACAGGTGGCTGGAATGACAGTGGAAATGGAGAATAAATATGTGATACAGCTGGTTACAGATAACTTTTTGTGTGGTATCACATTGAGGAAAATATTAAAGTAACATTCTTTATAAACAAACTGCTCACTGGAAATGTTTTTCCTGCCTGTTCAATGAAACATAATTTAACAAGTGCTTTGGAAGAAAATTTGTTTTATGTTACTGTCAAGCACATTACATTCAATGAACTTGATTAGAGTTTTGATGACAAGGTATCAGTGGAAGTGGTAGCTTGGGCTTTGAATAACAGAACTTTCCAGGAAAGATGGATCCCTCCTGAAACTGATATAATTTGGCAACTGACTGAGTAATATGGCTTTGAGACTTGTATCCTCATGACAGATAATATTTATTATATTCTGGGTAAGACTAGAATGTCAGGATGTCTATTCTGGGAAGCGCTCAAGATAAAGGAGGAGCTGGATAGTGTAATGGTAAATTTGAATAAGGAACTATGCATTATTTTAGAATTTCCTGCTAGTTTTTACTCCTGGACATAACTCTCTGTCCTGGTTTTCACATGGGGTTTGTTTTGACAAACAATTATATTGCAACTGTAAATTACAACCAATCTATCCATGAGGTACAAAAAAGGACTAGCAAGGTTGAAACAATTACATTAGTGATTAATTTTTAGAGAAGTTTTTTCAGCTAAGGAAGCAGTGGCATCAGATAGAGGCATGGTAGGAATACCATGAATGCAGTTGTGGTCAGTGCTTATGGAGTACCATGAATGCAGTTGTGGTCAGTCCTTATGCCTGGGAATCTCATCTTCCTGCTGCAGAATTTGCAAATATGCAGCCGTCTCACCTCCAGTGCAGCATTGCCAAGCTGGTGGCTGGGGATATGCGCGTGACAAGGATGCGAGTTATGGGTGGTTGTTACTGAAAGATGTGGCCTGTATTTTAATGTTAGTGGACATAATTGTTCATTACTTCGTGCTTAGTTCTTATCATGAAGCCTCTCTGAGCCTTTGCATTTCTTTCAGTTAAGTACACGACAGAGATTAGAACAAAAGCTTAGAGATTTGAAGCAAAATAGCTTCAATTTCAAACTTCCTAGTAAATGTTTTAACAAAGTATGCCCGATATATGTAGATGACTTGAACAAAATATTTTTTACCTTTATGATTTAGTTGCTTTAATTTGAGAAGGAAATCCAGTGCCATGGTAATTGCTGTACCTATCAGATTTCACTATCAGTGCCTGTGATCACGGTGGCTTACATGCTTTTCCTTAACTAGGCAATGTGATGTTCTTGCTAATGAAAAATATTTTAAGTAATGTTATTTTTTTTTTATGGGGATATTTAAATGGCTGTTTACACAGGTCATTGCTCTAAGTGGATATTTTCTGAAATTTATTTAAATCCTGATCAATTCTTCATTTTAAGATGGATAATAACCACCACCCTTAACACTGCAATAGCATGTAAATTCTTTGCACTTTCTTGAAGACTGTCTTCCTTGTCCCCAGGTGTGCAAGACATACTTGCTTGGAATTGTGCCTGATTTCCAGGAGCTACCATTTCTCCCAGGGATACTGTGGGTTCTCAGGTTATCACATGCCTGCTGACAGCAGAAGGAGGCTGTGAACTTGGTTCCTATTTCATCCATTGCTGCCTTCCCATTCTTTTCCTCCTCTATAAGGGAGGGAGAGTGCTTGTTCTCCTCGTGCTGACTATCACAATTTAGGCATTGACTTTGGAATTGTCTAATGTAAAGCAGGTTTTCCATAAACAGCCTAGTGTAAATCTGGTGATCTGTTTGGATAGAGGATGTAGAACAATGCCAGCTGCTCAGAGCTTGTGAAGACCTCAGCAGCTGCTGTCGGGTCTTGAGGTAAAGCACTGAAGTGTGCATCTCTCCCCTGCTCTATTCTGATCCAGTACTTTCATGAGTCAAGCAATTTTGTTTGTAAGTAGGTTTTATTGATGCTCCAAAGTATTTAGGGAGGTAGCATTGGGAAGAGGGATTGTCTTGGAAACCTTGTTGCCACCTGTTGTGGATTTGCAAGGCTATGGGGACCTGGACTGTAGGATTGCAGATGTTAGGTATGATGCACCTGGGCAGGAGTTTTAAGGAGAGAAGCAATGTGGAAACAGGTCTTTGAATTGCTGTTGGGGCTCTAGTGTTGAAAGTTATTTTTAATAAGAACAGCAGACTCTATTGTGACAAGTCCTGCCCCAAGAAGCATCTGGGAGATGACGTGACCAGAGTCCTGCAGGGCTGGGCGCCCTGCCCTCGCTGGGCAAAAATAGATGGTGGAATGCACACAGTAAGCAATTCCCTTCTTCTTGCCAAAGTGGATGTTTTCATCCCTTGTGCAGTTTCGAAAGCATGGCATGGGCTGATGTATCACCACAACTGTCTCTTAGGAGGTGTTTCCTTCTGTCTTGTTTCCTTTCTAAAGTTTTTCAGTGTTTCATGAGAATAGTTAGAGTTCATCATTGATTAGTTGTGTTTAATTACCTTTCATTTATATTGATGGGAGAGGGACACACTCAATACCTTTTAGAAATGGGTTTGCTGTAATTTAGTCCTGTTTGCCCTTGTGCAGCATAAACAAGTATACTAGCAATAATAGCTATTGTTATTATTAAATATACTTGTAAAGATGAATGAAAATCCAGTGGTTTCCATGAAAAACTCTGGAATAATTTCTATGACATCTTTTAGTAAAAAAGTATTAATTAGTTTTGCATCTAATTATGCTTGCCTCTAAAGAAGATCTCTCTACTTCCATCTCAGGAATTCTCAGATGGAACTGACACACTCGGGAAGATGGTAATTAATTTACATTCTACTTATATGATGGGAAAGCAGATGTAGTAGTCTGGTTTTCCTCCCATTTGTAATAAAAGAGGTAATTATAACAAGGAAAAAAAACCTACTCATTTTATTAATGTAAATGTATGCGAGCTCTTTATTTGTTTAATAGTGTGAACTCTGGGAAATTTAATAGAGATATTTTGGAAAGATTTTTAAACTGTACTGTATCTTTTTTCCCCTGAGCTCTAGCAACTGACTAGTACTGAGGACAGCCTGAGCAGGGACTTTGTCGTGGTAATGAACCAAAAAGTCACGACTCTCATGTAACAGAATATCTTCCGAATGAGGGCTCAGTTCAGAGAAGCATCCAGCTTTACGATGTGCTTGCTCAGTAGCAAGGGTGATCCGTGACAATGGGGATAACTCAAATGAGGCAATGTGATCTCCTGGGATGCTTTAGTCCCTTCTTTGCTCTCCCGAGGGCATCTGCATGTTCCTGGGAGCATGGGTACTTGAGCTGGCACTTTGTATCTACTTTTTCCTGCAGTCTTTAGGTCCTGAAGTAGTCATGTAATTCATGATGCCAAAACAGATCTAGGGGTGTCTCTGCACACTTGTTTGATTGGTGATAGCCTTGCCAACCCCCCAGGGTGTTGAGAATCACCGTGGGAATGACTTCGTGTTTGGTCACTGTTGAAGAGCAACCTCTATTGTTTGAAACTTTGTAAACATCATCAAAATGGTGTTTGACCTCATTCTTCAGCGCAAATAAGTATAGCAATTTTGGGAGATGTTTGGCATCTAGAATCTCCAGTCATAGCCTGCTGTGACTTCTCTTTCCTATGTACCTTCTTTTATCTTGGTATCAGGCAACCAAAGACTCAGATTCATATCATACAGTGAGCATGTTGAAGTGCTGGCTTGCTTTTGAAAGTCCTGGTTCCCTGTCTGGCTCTTCCCATCTCTCCCTGTTGTCACACACTCTTGGGTTTTTTTCCTTTCTTTTTTGTTTGTTTGTGGGTTTTGTTTGTTTATTTTCTGCCTCAAATTTGATGCTCATTCGAGCCACTTGAAATTACCAACCTGGTAGAAAAAAATAATCTGACAAAATCAATTATAAAGTTTGGTAGTTGAGCTGAATTGATTCCTGGAGTCAGTGCCACATTCATTGCAAAAGGGTGAAACGGGAGGGTTGGGAACAAAGACAGAAAGATGGGGAAAACAAGGGACAACATCCCTTTCTGTGAGGTCAGCTGTTTGCAAAGCTGCCACACTGCATTTCTTTTTCTCCTTCCATTACTTCCTCCTGCCTTGTCCGGCTGGTTATGTGTGCCTGTATGTGTGCATGTTTCAGTCTCTGTCTGAAGGAGAAAGCTGGAAATTAGATGTCTTCTTACTTGAAGGCTGGTATTTCTCTGTATTGTTATAATAAAATACGTTTATCGGCACCTTTGGACATTCCCTCGTGGGAAACGGATGTGCCACCAGATTTCATGGAGAAGTAAAATAGGTTTGAGTTAAATTATGGAGTTGTTTGCACAAAATTTTGTGGACTGCTTTGGACCTTCATTTGTATGAAAAGAATGGGCTTTACATAAGCAAACAATAATTGAAACAATATCTTCTATAATTTATTAGAATTTTTATTTTAACAATTATAACTTATAAAAAATGCCTTTATCCAGGGCAGAAATTGTTAGACGCCTTGTTAAAAAGGAAAAAAAAAAGAAAAAAGAAAAAAACCCAGTACTGCTAATCTCCAAATAGTGACTTCTATCTCTAATTCTGCTGTTATTTAACAAAAATGTTAAAAATAACCAATCCTATCTCATATAATGCAGAACCATGTGCTGGAGCCAGAGTGTGAAGTCTCTGAAAAGCTGACCACCCAGTGTTTTGAGTCTGTTCAATAGGAACACCAGCAGCTCTGGATTTAATGATTTTGCACTTAAATGTGAGTATACATGATTTTACAGCTCATGAGTATAATTGGCTGCAGGTTGGTGAGACCTTTCAAATATTACAGTTTGAAATAGTTTGTGCATGTTGGAATATCACAGAATGCATATAACTTTGCTCTACATCGTTTCACTGTTTTTCCAGTATAGATCCGAAAGGAATTCAAATTGCTTATGTACTGTAATATGTGTGGGCTTCTTATTATATATGTCACTGTGCTACGACAGTAGCATATTTCCTTTATATAGCAAACAAAGCAAGAAAAACTGTGGAGGCTTTGGGAATTCTGTCAAACTGAATGCAAAATACTCCTTGAAATGATTGCCTATTTTAACTGGATTCTTCAAAGTTTTGACCTAACGTGAATGAAGCTGAGTCTGTGTATTCTGTTCTTTAAGTAAGAAGTGCAGCTCACAAGTTGATCACACAAAACAGCAAAGCAAATGAGAAATTTTTTTCTGAAAATCAAAATGTCCAAAGATGTCAAAATGTTAGGTGTAGGGTGGAATAATATGTGGTGAGTTGGTTGGTGTTTTTGATTTGATGGTTTTTTTTCCATTTGTTGATTTTTGGGGTTTGTTTGTTTGTTTTTCGTTTTCACTGGTTCCCCGAATCTCAGAGGAGTTATACTAGCAATCACATCTCTGGCAGACCAGATGCATAAACTTTCCCTAGAATTATGTACCTCGTTAAATATTGACTGCTATGTTAATACATAGGAAGAAATATTTTGGGCTACCACCTACAGGTAGGTCAAAAACACAGTAGAGAAAATAATTTTTCAAGCCCAGAAGCTGAATAAAAAAGCAATAAGGAAGAACGTTGGCAGGTGAGGAATAACATAAAATATTAATAGTCACATTAGAGGTCAAGGAGAACAAGAAGACAAAAAACTTGTGAAGTTGAGAGAGTGGCAAGCTTTGTAGCCAGATTTTCAGAATCTGACTCTATTACATATAACTTCTGAGGTATGAAAGCCATTGAGGTCCAGCAATGGAAGCTTGTTTTTCTTTACTGCTCACTTTTGATGATATTTGTATTAAATAAAGCAAATAAAATAGAACCTTTTAAAACCCTCAGCAAGAATTTTGAATAGAAATTTGAAGCACTTCCAAAATTTTAATTCAGTAAAAATGAAGTCCTGAAAAATATTTTGGAGTCCTACACTAGTTGTGAAATATGTACACTTGATTTATAGTTCTAATTTTTTATAAAATTTTTGTAAAACTTTTTTCCTATTGCGGCATAAAAAGTAATCATTTAGTAATTAAAATATTGTGTATATTTGGGGTTCCAGTGGTCAAAATAGTGATAAAGCTTCTAAGGCACTAGCTGTAAAGAATATGAAATATTTGAAATCTAGCGAATTTAAGGGAAGAAATACAACAGCACAAAACCAGTGAGCTTATAAACATGGGGCTCTTTTAACAGAATGTTCAACTGTAATAACATGGAAAAATATACTTTTTTTGAGTTTCAAAAAACCAATTTTGTTGTGAGAGCTAGTTTCAATCTATGCTTTCATATCATGCAGAATAAGGTAATTCATATCAATAAAATTCTTCTGTTCTCAAAGTCAACAGTTAATTTTAATGTACTGATGCAGAGATATAGAGTATACATCAAAGTTTATATGTAAACACTCTTTCTAAGCACATAATAAATGTTTATTAAAGATATGCTTTCAGATATGTTTCTTATTTAAATCATATGGTATTTACTTTGTTCAGTTCTTAAGACACTTTCATGTCTCTCTCCTAGAAATACTTACTAAGTAAGAAACTTAGTGAGTTTGGTTGTGAGTGCAAGCTGTTGTGTTCTGTTATTGCTTCTCCAAGATTGTATTTTGACTTTGAAAGTAGCCTTCATAATGTCTGCAACTACCAGTTGCTTGGCGCCTCTGTGGAACTTTTTAGTATTGTTTAGCTTATTTTAAAATTAGACACGACCCTTTCGTCCTGTGTTTTATTTGTTGGACTATTTCTTTTGCTGCTGGTAATTCTTGGGTGTTTATAGTAAATAGACAGGTAAGTGAGGCTGATTTTGGTGATAGAAGAAGTTACAATTAACATGTTTGCTTTTTGTTGATTTATAAATGCTATGTGCTTGTACAAATCCACCACTCTTTGATTCTTTGAGGATGTGACTTTGGAAAATGGTATTATTGAAGGCATTTGTTATTGCCATTTTTTATGTGTGGGACGTGAAGTGATTCATTTATGCCAGAAAAAAAGAAGATCTTCACAAATTAACGATGTGTGTGTGCAGGATTATACATGACTTGGTCAAAAAATTTTCTTCTTATCCAGACGAAAGCTGATGGAACTATTAATAAGAAAGGAGTAGTTTTAATTCTTTATTTAAAGTCAAATTCACTTTTGCATATTGTGTAAATGAAAGAATCTACTAAGAAAAATATGACAAACGTGGACGGGTTTTTATTAAGGTCAGACGTTTGTGAAATTATCTGCTTTTACAGTACATATGTTGGGAGGGAGGGGGGAAGAAGAGAACAAAGGCAAGAAAAGCTGCACTTTTAAAGGATGATTAGTGTCTTGTTTCAGAACCTGAGAGCTAATTCTGTCAATGAAGACAGTTTTCTAATTTTTCTTAGAAGCTAGAAAAGTATTTTTTCATACATGCACTTAGGAAAGGAAGAGTTCATAAAAATTTTGTAAAGTAAGTAGTACATACTCGATATGTAATATTCTGATATAGTAGTATGAGAATATTTGACTAGAAATAGTCTTTTCCTGGACTTTGGAAGGGTGAATATGAGGAAGATAGGGAACAAAGGAAAAATGAGACGTGGGAGGAGAGATTAGGGAAAAAAAAGAAAACAGAGTATTTTATCAGTTTTCTTTTCATGAGGAATAACCTGAAAATGAAAAAAATTATAGCTCAAAAAAGAAATATTTTTACATCACTGCCTCAGAGAAGAATACCCCACATTATTATAAATTCATTCTGAGTTATTTTTTGAAGGTCAAGTGAAATTGTTCTCTTGGATATAGACTACAAGCCAGGCATGTTATCTGTGCAATTAGAAGCAACATGCTCCACTAAAGAGAGTGAAAACTATTCAAATTTACTCGCAGGGAAGAATATATGTTTTCATTTTATTACAACAGTATTTCCAAGTGTAGCAACATTAATCTCTAGTTTTATACCTCACTTAGTTCTGCAAAGACACATTATAAGACTTAAGAAAACAAAGATTAGAAAATGGGAACATGATTTTCAGGCTTTTTTTGTAAGTAGATTCAGCAGTTCATAATTTTTTCTTTTCACATATTTATAAAATGCGATGTAATAACCTCAGATGAACATTCAGTACAGGAACAGGAAATTGGTAAATGAAATCATCTATCTCTAACAAAGAGATAGATTCCATGTAGTGTGTTGTAGTATATAATGCATTTAATTTCTTTAAATTATTCAGCTGGGACTTGGGGTGTTTTTTTCTTTTCCTTTGTCGTACTCTCTGTGCCACTCCTTCCCATCTCCCCCTCCCACATTTCTAGGTGTATTGTATGGAAATAACATGTTTTCATAATTTTAAATCTTAGGGTTTTAAATTCACCTCTCAGATCTAATTAAGTTCATCCTGCTTCTTTCAAAGGTGCTGAACTGTGTCTCTCAGAGAAGGGGCTCAGTAGTGTGCAGCCCTTCTGCAAATAACGTACTGGAAATGTAGGTGCTTTTTTTTCAGATAGTTAAATATTGATTCAGAAGGCTCATCTTAAGCCTCTTCGTTTGGAACTATACTTTTTGACGGGCTTCTTAATTTCTAAATTCTGCACTTTTATAGCTTGAGTGGGCCACTGGTGATACTAAACTGGTGGGACAAGTGGTCAAGTGGATGTGATTAAGGAACTGCTGGCTGATACGCTTAAGATGCTGATTCTTTTCATATCTGAGTAGTAAAAATCTAAGTTGTGCTACCACAACATCAGCCTTTCCTTTGGTATATGCCAACGTTGTAGCATTTAAATTACTTTAATTTCAACATATTAATATCAGAGCGTTTGATATTACACAGCAAAAATGCTTGAATTATTGCATCAGATATAAAAGAAAGTGTTTGAGTTTGTGGAAAGGATATTTAAAAAAATTAAATGCACTATTTATTCGTATTGGGGGGTTTCTCAAGGTTAAAAATAACTTTGGATCAGAATCTGTGTGAACAAAGGACACTCAAATTAGCTAGGTTCTTGTTGACATAACTTGGCTTTATACAGTGCCGTTGTATTAAATAATTTGGAGCAGACAAGGGTGTAGAATAATGTAACTGGCGGGTCCATGCACACACGTCCCTGTCTTGCCTTTCCTGCTTTGCTCAGCAGCCCTGCTGCACCCAGCCTGTGCTCGTGGTGAGCTGCCCTGCGTGGCAGCTTTGCCCGTGCCCTTCAGCTCCAGCTGCCATCATGCAGGATTTAAATGGCACGGAAAACCGTGTGCCGGCCTAGCAGCTCTGCAGGATATTTGTGCGACTCGCAGAGGTCTGGAAAAGGGGCTGTGCATCTTGTGCGTCTGTGTGATTTACATTGGTGCGTAAACTTTGAGCAGAGGCTGATTTTTAATGTTAGCGCAAGAAATCAGGCTCTGTCATATGGAGACAAATATTTCTATAACTCTTGGCTCTTTCCTAGCTCAGTCTATGAGTCTTCTGAAATGAGAATTTCAAAACTAATGTTACTGTGCCATTTGATATATGATAGTCTGTAGCTGAGAATAATTTCCTCTTCTCATTCATTCGTCATTTGAAAAAACCAAAACAAACAAAGAAAAACCCCAAACAAAACAAGACCCCACCAAAATTAATGAAGTTTATAATAAATGAAATGGATAAATGGAATAGCAAAACCAGGACATATGATTATTTTTAATAATATTCTAAAAACTCTGGTATTAAAGTTGCACTAGAAGAAATTGTTGCAGTAGTTGGCTGTATCCTAAATATTTTTGTTCTCATTGATATATTTAACATAAATTAAGCCATAACTTATATTAATTTACATTGCAATTCAATTGTCCATTACAATAGACAATAATGTATATTACAATAGACAGTAAATTATATTAAAATTATTCTGATTGCTGATGTATTGAATTGATTTTTATTTCTTGTTTCCCTGAAAAAAAGTCCAACAATCTTATGCAACAAAATAAGAATAAGGAAGGTGTTGGCTTTTAACTCTGTTGTTTGGTGTTTTTTCATTTATGATGATGTACGCGTGCATAGCTAATTACATTTTGTTACTGCATGTTAGCATTTTTATTTTTTCTGATTCTTTAAGGGCCTTGTAAATCCTTCTGTGACTTAGCTGTCAATTTTGATTTCAAAGACCAACTTTAGATTAAAGCCAGAACTTAGCATTTGAAAATTATTTTGGAAACTTTGTGGCAAATTGAATAAAAATGACTTCTAGATTTCCTCTCTGCAAAGGGGAGGACTAACAGTTATGTTTACCAGAACTGTGGCAATAAATGCCCCCTCAGCTGCCCAAGATGAAGAATAATCTAGTTGTATCTTTAAAAAAAACCCAACAAATGAAAAAAAAAAAGCACACAAAAAACCCCAAACAAACACAAAGAACCCCCCCAACTCCTCCCCAAGAGAGCTGATAACCAATATAAGGCCTAACTGGCAGATATTTTTGGGCTGGCCAAGGTGTGCCACTGATTTCAAGCATTTGGATGCATGTGTCTCTTTAGTTTTGTTTGGTTTTCTGGGGGGTTTTTTGGTTGTTTTTTTTGTTGTTGTTGTTGTTGTTTTCCTTCTTTTTTTCTTCATGCTTTATGGGAAATATTCCATCCTTTCTTTGAAAGGTGAATTAACTTCTGGTATGGTGCAAGCTGAGGCTCTGAAAATCACATGGGAAGCCTTAAATGGAAAGCTTAGTCTGTACTATGAAGATTCTCATGTCCTTGTGTTGTCTCTTGTTTAAAATAGTTTCATTTATAATTGAAACAGCACATCCCATTTCCAGTTTCATTCTGGGCTCTGTGCTAACAAAGGGTTAAGAGTTTAGAAATGGACCTAAAATGCTGAGCAGGGATTCTGATCCCAGAAGAGGGAAATTTGTTCTGGCATGAAAAGTATCTTCAAGATTCATTTTATCTAGGAGAAATTTCTCCCTATGTCATTCCTAATAGTCAGGAGGTTTAGGAGAGCGTGTGCTAAGAGGGAAGGGTGAACATACATGAGAAAGGGCCCTCTCTCCAAACTCCTGAGCAGCAGATGGGATTTTCTGGAAATACTTAGATCATACCAATAAATAAAGACTAGCACATGGTCCTAAGAAACAATGTTTTTGCATATACAGTAAAAAAATAATAATCTAGTCTCAGAGTCACAGCTGCAATGGCACAATGACTCATAGTCTCTGAAGTGTGGGATACTCCCTTTATAAAATGGAGTGGAATGAACTGCTGTTCAGATGCAAAATCTTCTCTAAGACCCACAACTGAGCTTTGAACAGAGATGTTTTGACTTGTCAGCAAAAAGTGGCTTACTTCAGAAGTAGAAAGAAGCAGGGAGCAGGATGAAAAAGCATACGAGTTAGATACGAATATAAAGTGAGTTACCCCCCTCCCCCCAGATCTTTAAGCAAGAAATTGAGATTCCTGTTTTGGTGGTTTGATCCCCTTCTTATTCACCCCTCTGGATTTAAAAAATAATAATATTTAAAAAGTTGCTATTAGACGTATCTTAATGAAGTTCTTCCTTGGGGCATTTGTTTGTGTTCAGTCTCTTCAAGCACACACGCTAGAGAAAAAAATGCTATTTTCTGTTCTCAATAAAGATTTTTTAAGCAGACATTAAAATGACTATGGTTTAACCTGGGTCTTATATGTAGATATTTTGCTGTAAGACTACAGCCCTTGAGAAAAAAAAAAAAGTAGTTTTAATTAGAATTGCCACTGTTTACCAGCAGTAGCATTGTTACTTTGATGGTCCTGGACTATAAACAAGATTTATAGAGAAGGAACATGCAGTTTTTGGACTGATGTAATTGTAAAAAAGGGTCTGCTGCTGAATGTGCAAATCCTTCTTTAAGTCCCTTTTTACTAGTGCCTTAAATCCTTGTTACTTTTTGCCTGCTTATTCTTTAAAGCATAGCAGTTAGTTAACAATACCAATATATCACACTCGGCTGCTCGCCAAGCTGCTGTGTGTGAAGTCCGAGCAACTTGATGGGACATCTGCTTCCAGGGGTGCAGGCGTGGCAGCCAAGGGGAGCCCACGCACAGCCCGGTCTGCTGCAGCACTGCTCCCTGGGGTGTTGCACAGAACCAAGCGGTTTTTTCCACAGATTCTTAGACTGGATGAAAGTAAATGGAGCCGTGCGTCTCTCTCTTTATTTTTTCTTGATTTGGGGGGAAAAAAGGAAAAAAAAAAAGCAGCAGCTACTTGCCTTCGCAACAGCGCAAATAATACGGCACAGTTTATGTTATGAAACTCTAAGTAAGGGACAGATTTAAAAGTCCGAAGAGGATCCCTGTATGGCTCCAGATTTCCCTGGTGGGAGGAAACAGAAAGAAAGGCTTCCTGGGGGAGCCTGTGGAAGGGACTCTCTGTACCTGAAATACTTTTGCAGTGTCAGTCAGCGGGAGGGCCTTTAGAAGCCAGAGCCATGGGACTTGCTGAGATGGATCCTTTGGTGGGCTGTACATTGCTGGCTGTGCTATGCCGAATGTTACCCTTAAACATTGCTGAATTAAGGTAATAATGTGCCTCTAGTACTGCAGACTGCAGAGCTGTTTTAGTCTGGGCATCCTTTTACTCCTGCTTTCTGATCATCTCTGTGGAGTGGAGCAGCCAATATTTCCGATGTTCTATTTGTTGTAGACCCATGCACTTGGAAAGGAAATCTGGGAGAAACCTTACATTAGCTGGTGCCACTTGCATTCCTATGGAAATATAAAGCTCAGTTCCCAACTGGATCCCTTTTTCCATTGCATTTAAGTGCCGAATGAACCAAATCAAAACAAAACCAACCTTACCCCTGTCTATTAAAGGAACTGTGTTCACATATGAAATCATCAAATGCCTTCCTTAACAGTGATACCTGTAGGCTTCCATTGCCATGGCCCTGTACTTGGGTTTTGTAGAAAGCTTCAGAACTCCAATGTTGAAGTTGTCGTTGCCGTGATCTGAAACAATAGTAGTGTAGTTGGAGGAAAATGAATAGTGGTACTTGGTGCTTCAAAACAAAAATCCTGGTACTAAAGTCATCTGTGCCTGTGTATTAGGAAGCTCAAGTGGATAGCAAAATTGTCCCTGTTAAACATGCGAGACAATAGAAAAGGGCATGTTTTGAAATTTTACCTTTCAAGAAATAATAGACCATATTAATTAAAGCCTTTAATTTTAGCTGAAATGTGCCAGGGAAAGCCTTTTAATATTTGGCGCCATCTTCTATCCATTTGGAAAAACACCGTTTTTTAAGAATTCATTCTTCAAAGATATCCCACAGTTGTGGGCATATTTCTGTTTGACTCCATGCCAAATGAAGGAAAGGAAAAATTTTGACAAAGTCCAAAGTAACATCCCAAAGTACGGAGAGAACCAATACAGCTAAAGATAGATTTTATGGGAAAAATATATCCGTATGCAAATAAATTATAGCCAATAATGGCAGTCATGAAATTGCATATGCATACAGCGCCTTCCTTACATAGTGCATGGCTCTGCACCTTTGCTGAAAATTCAAAGCTTTTTGTAGGTGCTGCTTTAGTAGTGTAATTTTCATCTGGATGCTAGCAAAATTTAAAGGATCTCTAAACTACTTTAAAATGAGAACCAAGGCTGTGCTGTTTAACAACCCAAAACACAGACATAAAAAATCCCCCAAACAACTCTACAGAGAACGTGAAATAAATCTACGAGTCACAAAGATGTCGTAAGGATTCAGATTTACACTTTTGGTGAACTTGAGACTCTGCTGCTTCTTACAAAGTAAAATGTTCCTTGAAGTGGAGCAGTGTTAATTCTCTTACTAATGATACATAAAGAACATTATCACCATATCTTTCCTCCAAGACGGAAAACTGTTTTCTCAATTCTAAATTATTCAGAACATGTTAGAAATGTGTGTGTATATATATATGTTTCTATATAAAAATAGGTTTAAAAAATCTATAGATCTCTTTTTTTTTTTCTTTAATTCTGTTTTCAAAACTGAAAGACAGCATAATTCTGAGTTTAAGTACTTTGACCAAATAGTAATGTTGTTTCTACTCAGAATTTCTTGCTTGTATCATGGGTAACAATGCAGTGTCTCTCTGTCTGGTCCTGTGCAACATCAAGCCTGCTACTGGCCAGCACATAATTTTAGAATTTTAGTATTTTAGGAGCCTATACTTGAAGCCCTGGTGCAGCTGCTATGGCCGTGTTTAAGCTTTTTATAAGCTCATACACGTAATAAAACAAGAAGTCACAAAACTGGATGCTATAAAACAACACAGAAAGAAGCACTCATGTTTTCAGTTTCTTAATACATATATTGATAAAATATTTAGTAAGGTGAACTGTGTCACGGGCAAATGCTGTGCGGGCATCTTGTTTTAATTCTGGTCTGCACTCACTCGCTCTGCAGGCTTGCATTTGATCTCTGAGCCAAGATAAAGCTCACAATGAGAACCAAACAGGGCAAATAAACAGAAATGTCTGCTTTGGTAAAGGGTGTAAAACAGGAGTATTCCACTAGGTCCAACAGCTTGCGCCACCAGGCACTGATATTCTCACGGCCACGGCTCTGAGACAGCATCCTCAGACAGGGGTGACAAATCGTGGTAGCGGAGGAGACGTGGCCGCTGAACTCCAGGGGAAGTTGAGAGAGGCGGCTGCTGGTGCTCGGGAGAGGCACGGCCGCCCAGGGCACTGCAGTCACTGCTGCGCTGCGAGCGTAGCTTCGCTGGTAGTCTGGTTTAGGTTACCATGGCAGGCAAGGACGAACATAAAACTAATGGATTTTCATTACCCTTTCCCAAGTGCAACTTTTATGTGCATTACCCGTTTGAGTCTTGGGGTTTTATGTGACACTTCTGTAAAAATGTTTTTCTTAATTAATAATCCCTAAGAAACCGGTCATTATCAGAAGTTTATGAGTAGTTTGAAACTTAGGTCTGTCAGCGGATTATTTCCTCAAAAAGATGAGGGCTTGGGAGATGTTGCTTTTTTAATAGTTTCCAACTCTTTGTTTGATAGAGTTAGATTTGGACACTGCTAGAACATTTGTTCAGGATAATCTGTGGCTTCAGACTGCTTTCCATCATCTGAGGAAACATGAGAGACTAAGTTCTTCGAACTCTAACCTTCCCCTTGTCTCCCTGTCTGAAAGGATGAGGGAACACATTTCAGAGTACAGTCGTTTAAATATTTAGTAGTGACTTTACTGCTTACTGCTCTTCATTTCAAAGGGGTTAGCCCCAGAAATAAGCACAGCTGCTGCATACTCAGGAGTAAGTGTTTTCAGGATGGCGCCTTAACACAGCATTTGTACAGGACTTGTATGGTATTAGCAATTTTAGGTCCTGAACCTGCAAACACTTACGCGTTTCAGTAACTTTACTCTTGAGAGCAGTCTAGCAGTGCTCACATGAGTGTGATTACGGACACCAGTAAGTGCTCACAAGATCCTGGCATTAGTTTTCAAAGGGACTGTAAACTCTATGGACCATTGCAGAAATAGATATACTGCAATGACCTATGAAATTGCCACATATATATTTAGCTATATGAAGTAAACTATGCATTCCTTGTACCCAGTTGTGTGAATGTTTAAATGAATGAGTAGAGTTACTCATGCAAGTAAACCAAAGCAAATACAAGAAATTATACAGGATTGCTTACGAGAGTAAAGCTGGACATACATTTATGTGTTTGCAGGTCCGTCCTGCACACTTTACTGTTAATAGCCGTGGTTTTATTCCGTGTGTGGAATCAAAAATGCAGTGCTCTGGATTGAAATACCATCAGAGAAAGAAACTGGTGAGTTTGCAGGGTGGCACAGAATTAACCAAATATCTCTGCTGAAAAGGTATCTGGTAACTGCAGTGAAGGTAAATAAGAAATTACTAGAAAAATTAGTAATTTTAATTTTGTTTTTGCATTTTTAAAAAATAAATGTGTATAAAAATCTTTAAACGTTAAATTATGTCACTGGACCAAAAATGGCACAATGACATTATTAGTTCCTGCTTCTTTTTGTTCCCTGTCTTCTGTTGCATTTGGGTGAAATCCCTCAAAACGTTACTTATAAATGGTAATATGTTGTGTAGTTATCTTTTCATTAGGAAATAATCAGCATTTCATGTTTCTGAGCTCTTAAAGATTAGAAAAATCAAGAAAAGGCAATATTTCTGTGTTCTTTAGTATATAGGGTAGATAATGTAGAAAGCAATAAAAGAAAGAGGTCTTTTTTTTATTAGGAATGGAAAACCAAATAATTTCTTAAAACAGACCTGTGAGGTAGTGCTTGGCCACAGACAGCCCAAAGTCATGGAAAGCCATGTGCCAAGATAACAACCAAGGTTTTTCTCTAATTGAAGTAAGAGAGACAATTCCATAGAAGCCGCTCAAATATTTTCATCATGTTTTAAAAAGCATTCTTGTGAGTTTGTCCCATTTGTTAGGAATACACAGAATGGATACACAATATCTGTGTTCTGATGCAAACCAGGCTTTCGCTTCACAGAGCTACCTGAATTTAAAATATCAGTGTCTGAGAACTGAGTAATTCATTCTACTGTTTAAGAAAGTTGTGCTAACATATTAAGCATTTAAATATCAGGAACGGTTTTTTGAGCTATTATTGGAGAGTTACTTGGGGACTGCTATTATGCTTTGTAGTTGCTATGGAAACTTTTTAAGACATGCAGTTTGGGAGCAAGAAATTGGAGGTAATTTTTGCATTCCTAAATCTAGTTTCCTAGTAATAAAAGGGACAATTGTGGATTATCAGATTGTTACCAAAGCTTTCCACAAGATCTTAAGGGTATTAATCTCCAGAAACAGGAGAGAAAAAATTGTACTAATAAACTTCTACTAAGAAATAGGAAGAAATGATGATAACTATTTTTTTCATTATGTGGAAACTAATCAAACACCAGGATTTTAATACATTCTCATAAAAATGAATAGCTGATCAAAAACTGGGTTTTGTAGAAACCCAAAACAACTTCTAAATTATTTTAATAAAAAGGTGAGATAATTATGACTAAAAGTCACTAATTATTACATGAAACATATGCTTTTAAAGTATTTTTCTTCTTTGTTCACTTCATGTAATCTTATTACAATAGAAAACATTTATTAATATCATGATGATTTTATACTTATTTGGGAGCCTGATGACAGGGGTCTTTTATTTGTGGATTTCAATGCAGTAATATACCTAGAAAGATTGAAAAATGCTAAAACAGTTTTGAGAGCAAAAACTCTTGAGCTGCCTATTTTTTTTTAAATATTAAAAGGTAAACCAAACCCACTAAAGACTAATAATGCTTTTGTTTGCAAAATTATTTTAGAAGTGGTGTTTTCTTGTATTTTCCAGTTAATTTTTTTTTTTTTTTAGTTTTTTAGAGTATTTAATTGATTCTTATGCACTAATGTTTTTGTTATCAATTTCTAGTGCTAAAATATTAGTAAACAAGATTTGAAGGAAAGTATTCTTTTTATTTTGGTTTGAAAAATTGTCCCCCCGTGTAGTTTTTTTTATTACTAAAATTGTTGTTTTGGTGTTTATCCAGTTTGGTAAACCTTTGATTTTTTCCTGGTAAAGTAATTTAATTTTGACACGAAAAGTACAACTACTCTAAAAAATTTTATAGCATTGCTGCTCCTCTCTTTGAAAAGAACGGCTTTCCTAAGAATCATAATTGGAATTTTTAAAAGGTGACATGAGAAATAAAGTGTTGACAAATGTAACCTGCATAGGTACTGAAAATTTTCTTAGATTATTTCATTTTAATAATGTATTTTTGTTTCAAACTAGTTTAAATTTCACCTGGAGGTTTTGTGTTTGAAGAGGCACCTAATATTTTATAAAATTAGTGTTCAAAAATATCATAGCATAAAAATTTGAATTTAAATATTGATTAGATCTCTTCATTTTGCTTTTCTGCTTGTGAACTTGTCAATTGATTTCCACAGGGATATGAAAAATAGGTTTTAGACAGAGATAATCCACTATAATCCCAAAACAGAAATCAGAGGACAAAATGGTCACAGCAATAAATTATTCTTTTAAACATTCTTGTTACCTTGATTCCTCCAAAATTTTCCAAATCCCCTGCTTAAGGTCACAGGAAATATGAACCTGACCAAAAACTTAAAATAAGGAAGTTGATAATACATTAAGAAAATTTATAGATTATTGAAAATAACATTATTTAATTATGTTAATTACCATTTATTCTTTTAATTTGCTAGTCATATTTATAGTAGTGGAATTTTTGACTATATCTCCATTGCGTGGAAATTCTGTTTTCATTGATTAGATAAAGCTTTAAAATATTCCAGAAAGTTCAAAGTTGGCTCCAGTCATTTCACATCAATCTATACAAAAACATGTGTTCTCATGGACAGATGGGCACAGACCAACTTCTGTGAATGGAGTCCTGTAGCTGGAATTTTAAGGTGGGGGAGACTGAACTTGGTGAACGTGTTTTTGTGATTTTCCCCTCCCTCCTTCCTTCAGTTAGCATAGAGTTAGAAAGAAAAATTAATCTCTTTATGCAACATGCATATTCTGTCTTCCATAGATATTTGATGACTGACATTTGTTTGTAAAATAAACTGTTTTGTACCAATTACCATCTGTTTAAGGAAGTCAATAATGTACGCACATCATGCTCTAATATGACCACAGAGATGCAAATGAGATTTTAGGAAAGATGAGTAAAGATTTAGGAACAGAAAGTTGGTATAGTAAATATGGGCATCTCTGCATTTGCCTTAAATATGCACATTAGTGATGATGGTAGGACTCGTGTTTAAATGGTTTGTAATATAATTTGTTGCTAGTAATCAATATATTTGGTAGAGGGAATGTGTAATTTTTGGTATTGTATAAATGTTTTATGGACTAATAACTTGATTTTTAATGCATATAAACTATCATCCAGAAAAAACTCCCATTTAATTAGAGGCATAAATTACAAGTAGAAATTTATGTCCAATAATATTACTTCAAGAAACAAGGATATAGTGCAATTAGAACATTTCACTTTTACTGATTTAAGATACATAGTGAATCATGCAGCACACAAAATTTGGAATTTGTATTCTGCAAGTATTTTAACTTTAGCTTAATTTCAGTGTAATTATTCAAATACTGTTAAAGCATGCACCAAACTGGCTATGACAGAGAATATTGTGTTCGGAGGGTGTGTGAAATGCAGGATTCTGGCTGAAAAGAGGATTCAAAATCAATACGTGCTTGGCAGGGAGGTAAATTTGAGCCAAGCTGACCTCTCTTTGCAGCTAATGTACAAGCTAGGAATTATTAGTGTTCACTCAGAGAAAAGTTTTAATGCAAACTGAAAATACTTATTTTAGAGCAAACATGGAAAATTGAAGGACTTGCTTACCTATTTGATTAAATGCAAAAACAAGACTGCACATAGGATTTTGTTGTGCTGTGATAGAACTTATTTTACCAGTCACTTTCATAACCTTTAAACAGCCTTAAATAGTACATATGAAAAACACATTCATAACAGATTCCCCATAGGGAATTTTCTTTGGTTTAAGAAAATTTTATTAAAGATTGGCATTGCAAATAACATTTTTCATAACTATATGTAGACCTGTTAAAATTTTTATTAAAACTGGAGTTTGGCCTGTTCTTTTTCATCATTCTATCAGATATTAAACTCCAGCAGCAGCTGTAGGAAATGGAGAAAGGGATTTTCAAAGGGATTTGAGTCTCCCTGTCTCCGTGCCTTTAGTGATCATATTATCATAACTATCACACATAACAAAGCTCTAAATCTGTAATTCAGATAAAGTAGTCAGGACTTTGAAATACAAAAATCCAAACATATGCTGTAACATTTTTTTTGCAATGCTGGTTCCTTTAACACGGATTTTGTAAACTTGGGGAGGTATCCAACAGATTTTGTATACTAACACATGCTAATCGACATTATTACTTAAATGTTTGATGGAGATTTAATTAAAGGTATGTTCTATTATACCTACAGTAGTTCCACTAAGAGTGTACCAAATACTGTTCTACCAGATGTTGAGCAAACCACTAAAGGTTAATAAGAAATTATGTTAGAAGCTTTTTTTTTGGACTGAATTATGTAAGCTAAACTGCTGAGGAGGCAATGCCCATCTTTTCAACAGTGTGAGTCCTGTTTCATGAGGGGACAGCTCAGCATAATGCTGTGTTGAAATGGTAAGTGTAAACACAATTCTCTGATGAACTTATAAAGCTAAAGATGCAATGTAATAAAAGTTAAGGAAGCTAACTTGTTAAGTAAAAGCAATGTAGTACAAAAGAAATGGTTTCCAAAGTATTTTAAATTTGTCTCTGAAGTTATTTACGTTGAGAAGATGGTTTTGGTATGAAATGCCTAGGGAAAACAGGAGATGTATTGTGAAAAGTTAGGAAAACTCTAAATCTCAATATCAAACCGGCTTGTAAATGAGCAGTCGCATATATATTTATTGTAACACTGCCTTCTGCTGGTCACACCTCATTTATGATGTAAGTGAAAATGCTGGATAATAATGAGATGTTGTGTTTATCTCGAATTATTCTCAATATGAAATATTTGGTGCTTAGGAAACATTTATTTGGACATAATGTACATCTATCAAAAATGTGTGCATCAGTGATAAACCCATTGCACTTGTACTGTATGCTTAAAATTTTTAATTTGATATTTTCTTGACCTCAGTTGAGAGAAAATTTTTCATGTATAGCATACCAGAGAGTTATCGAATCCTTATGCTTTGTTGTTAAATTGATTCCTAGTTTTGGTTATTTCCATAGAGTTAGAATTTTTGCTTGTTTCTGGTTTTTCATCTGGGGGCTTGGGGTGTTGGAGAGCATATACCAAACAAGACATCTGCTGAAAAATCTGTTTCATAACAGAATGTCTATATGTAGCAGAAGTTAGGAGACTGTTGGATCTATGTGTTTATGTACACATTTTAGCAAGTGTTTGCATAAGCTGCACTTTTTGTTATTAAGTACTTTATTATTCCTCAGCTGGTCATTCAAAATACACACATATATTATGATAATTACTCCTTAGAGGAAAAATACAGGATTTTGAACATGGTTTCTGTTTTACTTTATAGCATGTCAAACATCTTCTTCTAAAAAATCCAACAAACTGCTGTAAGAAGCATTTTCTGTTTCCTTAAGCCTGCATAAATGGTGAAAAGAATAATGTGGATTTATATACATTTGACTGCATGTCTGTCAAAATTAAGGAAAATATTTATCACTGTATAGTAGCTTCATAATAATAGGTTTAAGAGGTATGAAGTGATACTCTATTTCAGTCTGACATAAAAACCCAAAATTAAAAATCAAATATTTGGTAGGAGTTAACTTCAGTTGTACAGAATATAATGGTTAAACCACACATTTACTTTGTGAAAACATTGGCATGCATGTCTGGCTGCCTCCAGTAAAATTAATGACTAGATTGTGCAGTGTGGGAAAATTTTTATTTTACTTTGGTTTTCCTCAAGAACTGAAATCCTGCTTCAGTTGCCTGAGGCTACATTTTTAAGCACCTTTATTACAGCACAGATAAAAACCCAGCTATCTGACAAAATGCATTCTGTTTTATTACAAAGGATTACTTCAAAAAGCACAATTCTGTACATTCTGGGAATAATTTAAACACCAAGAATCCCTATTCTATGGCAAATAAAAAGTAATTATCCATAATGCATACTAAAATTGCATTTTAATGGACAAGACCTATCAGAAGATATGCAAATTGAGAAATTTCCATTTTTAAGTTCCTTCCCAGAATTTGTGGGCCTTGCCCAACTGCCCAAGGAGGATTGTACCCTGACTCCATGGGATCTCTGTCTGAGCAGCAACTGCAGATTCCAACCCTGCAATCCTCAGAGGATCCCTGTGGTCCCATCTGACCCTTGTAGTCTATGAACCTTAAGGTTTTAATAATCAAAGACCAGCCTAACCCCATGTGTGCATGTTTTTAAATTCCAAGTCTCATCTTAGATGTAACAGTAATTAAAAAGTCACTTGTAAAGTGATAATAGAGTGAGACTTGTAAGAGCAGATATAACAACACGCATAATAAAGTACTCCATGGCTGTGCTAGGAAAGACTAGGTGCTGTTAAGATGTAAAAGGAGGGAGAAAAAATGTCTGTAAGGTTTTAATCTTTGGTGGCAGAAAAATAAAGTTTTCATGGTCACATAGCCCATCAGGAACAATTTTGCATTAGAGGAGTTGCCGTTATCTTTTTACGGATAATATTTAAATTGAACTGCTTTTCCGGATTTACAGATTTTCAAGCAGATTCCTCATTCCTTTATATTTTTGTGTGTCTTTTATCTGCAAGCTTCTATCTTTGTGTTTTTGTTCACTTGCATGTATGTGAGCTCGTTTGTGTGTGTAGACACAGCATACATGAGAATGAAAATCCCAGAGCGAGTTTGTGTTTAGGGTGGTCACAGCAGCACAAAAACATGTTTAAACCTGAGTGTTAAAGTGTGTGTATCCAGAGAGGTAATATGTGATAGTGGGCAGCATAATTCACTCTCATTTCCCTGCGTTAGAAATGACTGCATAATTCATGAATGTCAGAACAAAGTCAAGCCAGGCGTGAGTCGCACGTGGACATCCCTAATGAATGTGCATGCTACGTACTGCCCATCAGATAGTACTTAAATCATAGATATTTTGTCTGGGCATTCCCTTCTCCTCCACCATTTTTAGTTGTCAAATTGGTTTTCCAATATTATGCTTATAAAAGTTTTTTGCATTGCCCATGAGAAAGCGTGCGGGGATTCCTTGCTCTCACTCAGGTCCCTTTGTATGTTAAGGCAGCAGAGTGTATTTGGCACTCTGCTTTCAGGTTTTCAGCAGTGTCTTTATGCACATCTGTATTTTGCCTTCAGATTTGTGTCTATTGGCTCAAACTTCTATGTTTTACCTATACGTACTCTTATGCATGGCCCCTATATTTCAGTCTTTTGTTTCGGTGGTGTTTTGTTGTGTTTTGTTTTGTTTGTACCATATATATTATTGTACAACCTGTAATGAGCTATTTAGAAGTTCACTTACTGTATACAGACAAGTAGAAAAACAGCAATTGTTAATTCCTTGTACATAGCAGCCTTAATAAGTAGGGTCCAAACGTGTAGCTAATTGAGTGTGATCATCTATGTAATGAAGCATATTTCAAAGGTTTAGAAATAGGAGTTGAATTTTATTAAATACGTATATAGTACTTCAAAGACAAAAAAATGCAAGCAAATCAGCAATGGTATTTTGCTTTCCTCAACACATAAACTTTAAAGCAAATTTCAGTCCAATTTTTTGTTCATTCTGTCTGGAATTTGGAAAGAATAAAGTAATCGTAAAATTGTTAAGTAATTTTTTTCTCCTAAATTTTATTGACCTAACTTATTTACTAAATGAAATATTTTTGTTGTGTGTAGCACAGAAGTGTTATAATGTAGATAAAATTCTTCCATTTGTAATATGGATTGCAGATTCTACATAAAAACATGCGGATTACGATGATTAAATATGTATAAAATCAGCATAATCCATTCATATGTTTGTAAGGGCCCAGAGTCCTCCAGAGAGAGTCACAAATCCACTTGATGTTCTTGAGTGCTGGATCTCTTTTCCTCCCTGATTTTATCTAAAATATGTGTAAAAATTCAAAAGTCAAAGGGATCCCTGTTGGTTACAGCTAAGTAGTCTCAAACACATATGTTTATCCTACCTAGACTTGGTAAAGTCCTGTGCTTACATGTGTGAAGTAGTTTTGGTTTTGAGGCGGTTTTTTTGGTTTTGGTTTCGGGGGGGAGGGGGGAATTTTCTTTTCGAGAATTCTCATTTCAGCAAGTGGCGCCTGTCTTTAAGTTTTGAAGTAGATAATTTTTTAGTAAAATCTCACTCTCTTACGGGCATCCTTCCTCATGTGTCTGTACACAATGAGAAGAGATTCTGCATATTTTGGGAGAAGTCTGTGTACTGTTTCATCATATTTTAAATAAAACAGCTTCTTTCAAGTCTTCCAGCTACCTATTTTGTCCAGATTTTCAGAAAACCGTAATATGAACAGATAGGTAAAATAATTAAACTAATCACATGAAATACTAATCTAATTTATTCACGTTTTTATTATTTTGTTTTTCTACTATAATTTCAAATTAGTAATCCAAAAATATGAGTTATGCATTCTCGGGAGAAAAATAAAGAGGTGCCTGTCCAGGAATGTGTGTCACATATGTGCTTATGCGTAATAATGCGTGTAATGTGGGGAGAACCATCCCCCATTATGCCCAGGTGTGACTCTTGCTCTTTTTGCACCAGTTTTATACCTGTGTGATCCCTTTGATTGTCTCATACATTCTGCTCACCTCTCCTAGCTTCCAAAGGATTTGAGTGAACTACAGAATAAACATCCTGCAGTGTGATTACTGTATTCCATAAGAATTTTTTAAAAAAAACTCTTTAAAAGCATAAAACGTTTCTAACATATTTCCTCTGCATTGGTAAGAATCAAACAATTTGATTCTTTCCTCAACTAAGTGGAATAGAATAAGTGTAATTTTTCGAGATAGCCATTGCTGTAAATCCTGTAAGCAATATTATTGTGATCATTTTGGGGGCATCAGACAGGTATTTAACGATTTGGTTCAGGTTGCCTAGGACAACAAAAATGCCACTATGCTGCATCTCAAAGCTTCTGGGATGAAATGAGTTGTGACATACCAGTGAAGATTAAATTTGTAACAGATAGAACACCTTTGAAGTACTAGCTTATGATTTCACAGTGGCATTAGGAGACTTACTGCAGTATTTAAGCAGTTAGAAAGAATGCTGGTTATTAGTGTTTGAATTTTGTAAAATAGGATTTTATTGTCTTTTAAATAGCCATGACAGCAGTTTGTATTATCCAAGCACAACATTTTTATTGCTGTGTATTACTGTTGGAGAAGAGTTTTTCACACTCCCGTGTATAAAACCAAGGCACTTAAGCGAGTGAATACTTTTTGTCTGTTGTTCACTTTCAGCATTAAATTATACAGCCTTTTTCTTGTTTTTGTTTTTTTCCTTCTCCCCTCTTTTCCTGGTCAGTGGCTTAGACGGGAAAGAACAGAAACATTCGGTGTTTGTCTCAGATAACACTGGAAGATCAGATGTCCAAAAATGTTCTAGGCCTGCACATTTTTACATATGGTAAATTACTTTTAAAAAATAACAGCATAATTTCGAATGTCAGATATGCCTTTATCATATGGCTTTATGACATGACATTACCAGAACATAAAGTTACTATGCTTTATGTCTGAATCGGATCACATCAAAATTTCCTGCCATATCAAGTAACAGAAATAGAAACTTGTTCCTAAAAATAATGTCTAGAAATCTTCGAGTATTCATTAAACCATTTGAGGGAAGCAGGCATGAGCCTCTTTCTCTGCAGTAATCTCTTAAGGATCACTAGGCTCCATATTACAATTTCCAGTGTTACTAATTTGTGAAAGTTACTTTAAAATATTAATCTCTGCATTGGCAGGATTTTTTAATGAGCCTCTAGACTTCAATGGGTTAATTTTCAATGAGGGTCGGGTTTTATATGTTTATATTTTCTTAGCCTTGGTCAGGAGAAGTGGCTTTGCTTGCCCTTGTGCTGTGCCAAAGTGATAGGGTTTCATTCGTTTGAAAACCTAGCACATCCCAAGAGGTTACCTTGGTGTAGATTTCTTTCTCTCTGTATTAAATCGCTCATTGTCGCAAAGTGACTGGTGCTGCTGGGCTTTGAAAAGAACTTCTAAGAGGTTAAAAAAAAGCTTCTGTATAGAAGGATTTTTCAGTTCTGCAGACAGAATACAGTTTGCAGCTGTTTGACTTGCGACAGTGATATGGATCTGATTGTATACAGTATACTAGGAGCCATGGATGCAGCTGGAATAGAGGTTATAAATTTTAAAAGCAATGCAGATTTTGGCCATTAATTGGCTGCTAATAAAAGCAAACTCAATGGGTTCTAACTGTGGGAGCCTGTAGCTCTGTATCTGATATCAGGAATTCATACACATTACACAGTTTTAGTGATTCAGACCACGACTAATTGAAATATGAGGCATACTGATCAAATTTAGCATTACCAGCATGCACTCTGGTTTGGGACTGTATGGCGACAAGGTAGCATTTATTACTTATTCTCCATAACACTGCCTGATTGAAATATCTAGCTATGTTGTCAGCAGAGGCCCAGCTGGGCTTTAGTACAGCTAATTAAGTCATTAAAAGAGAGGTCAAGCAATCTAACTCTTGCATACTAAACTACATAAAAGTCTTTATTATTTTTTTAATAAGTCAAGATTTGAATTTTTAAAGAAGTTTGTTTTAATAATAAATGCATTTGCTGACTGCTTTGTCTGGAGCTTGATTAAAATATGCATTTGTTAGCAACATAGTGAAAACTTCTTGAGGCTTAGTTTAATAGAAAAACCCAGCTGAACTAAATCTTGTGCAATTTTTTTAAGTGTCTGAAAACTAAGCCTAATTCAGGATGATAACAGAAACATGACTGTCCTTGTGCAGGCAGACAGAACCCGGTTCTCCTCTGCAGAAGGTACCAAGGCACAATCTCTGCAGAAAGCACTCGTGTTTCCTAATGGAATATCTGTTCATTGACACGTTGTGAGGAAGAAATACAATTAAAGGGAGAGGTTCCATGAAAGCTAAGTATGGAATGATGTTGGATGACTATAGTTACCTATTTTATGAATTTAGATGGAAGAGAGTGTCAGCTGAAGCAAAGCAGCCACAATTTATTCTTGGAATTTGAAGAGCAAGGCCTTGGGTTGCCTGAATTTGGAAGAATGAAGCAGGGAAAGGGCCATAGTACCAGTGGTTGGTGTCAGAGATGCTGTGAGATCCTACTCTGTGGATCTTATCCTTCATGGCTTGCATCAATCACTTTACATGTCTGTATCAGTGCAACACTTAAGCATGGAGACCTCAAATACAAAGATGACAGAAGTATTCCAGAGCTGCAAATGGCAGCCTTGATGATTCTGTGATTCAGTGAAAGGCCTGTGAGGCACTCAGCTATTTCCTTGGTAAATATAGGATGTTTTGGTCGAGAAATACAAATTCTGGTCTCCCATGTCCTTTCTTCTGTACGTTATGTTACAGTAACTGGGAAGAGACATTAGGAGGTTAGATTGGTTATGGATCCAAGGCAAATACCTGAGATAGAACACCAGGAAATGAGGAATTGTTGGGTTTGGTTTATTTTTTTTTTTTTCCAGTTTATACATCATCTTTTTACGGCTAAAAGAAGCAAGCCTTAAAACCCCAAATCCCTGATGTTAATCAAGTGGTTCCTCTGAGGTCAGGCTTTACTGCTGTGAAGTGGGAAAGTGCAACTCAGCAAGGCATATATTTCTAATGGTAGCACATATTAGTATTGACAGGCTGCATGTTTCCAGTGTTGTAGTAAATGGATCTTACTCCTCTTCTGTTTCTTTCTTTGTTTCAAACTTCGAAATTTGTTACTCTCAATCTCTGAGTAAACCATACAAACTGTAGTGTCTGGTTTAGAAACACGGTGCTTTTAAAAATAAAAATAATGATAAAAAAGGTGGTTAGGGATTTGGGATATAGGTATTAGGAAGCAAAGGTATGGAAGGGAAGTTAATAAATAATCCCAGAAGTGGCTTGTATAATATTTTCCTCTTACTAAAGTGATGTAGTAATTTTAGAGAAAAGTATCTTTATGGAGTAAGAAGAGGGTTATGATAGCAAATGTTTTGTTCCCTATACCTTAAAAATCAGACACAAATCAACTTTGTCTGCTCTTCCTTATGCTACAACAGCTGATCTACTGTGAATATTTTCCTGGTTAGGTTCATTTTATTACTTGCTACACACACAGTATATTTGCACCTCATTTAACTTAGCAGGAGGTGCAATGGTATGAGCAAAGAAGAAGCCTTGAGAGCAGTTTTCTGAATATCAGAAGATGCAGTGTAAGTAACTCTATACTGAAATAGCAAAGATCTACATGGTATTGCCTTGTGAATTCATATTTTCTTATATTAATATTGGAATTGCTTCCTACCAGAATTATTAGAATACTTCATATTTTCCATTAATGCTCTGGAAAGATTTGAAAAACTACCAACTATTAAATCATTATGCTAATTGCAGGCAATGGATCTAAAATATATTGGATGTTAAAAATCTTTTTTCATTACAATGGTGAGAGAGAAATTTTCAGAATAACGAAGGCTGTCTAGTTAAAAAAAACCACTTTCCTGAATTTATTAGCTTTTGCAAAGATGCATGTTCACCTCACAGTATTTCAGAACTTTGCTCTCTTTCATTGCTCTATTTTCTCAAACTAAAGCTAAGATCCAGATGCAAAAATCCACATTTATATACATATATATGTAAAAAGGTGTGCATTTTAAGTATGGACTCCAAAATAAGGTGTTTTTAGATCTGTTATCTTTCCCCGTCTTAAAATTATTAAATTATTGGAATGACTCAACAAATACTCTCTCAAGAACATCTACCTCGCCTCGTGCTCTGTCTCTGATGATGGCCCTAAGTGTATGCCAAGGAAAGAGCAAGAACAGAACTGGTTTCTGTAATAACACTTTGCTTTAATGTCCTCTTGGCCTCTGATAATTTTAGAAGTTACCCAGAGCTTATTACAGATTGTCTGTCTAATGTTTCCTAATGGATTTCTCTTCCAAATACTTATTCCATCTTCCCTGGTCTCTTTCTCTGTGGCAGCTATTTACTCTGAGCTGGTGGGAGACACAAAGTCAAAGTAAGGAAACATGAGCATTCAGAAGTAAATTCAAGTGTGAATGAAACCTAGGAATAACTATTATGCTGAGCTAGAATACTATATATTCTTCATTGTCAGGGAGAACAGCAAGGTATGATTATGGTGAGCTGGGCTGTAATTATTGTTCTGGTATTCCTGACTAAATTGGTGTCAGGGAATCTTATAATCTGTTCTAATGGAAGAAACTAGCACTGTTTTTACAAAGAAAATTCAGAAGTGTTCTCATAATCGTTTGCTGTCTTGGCACTTTCTCCTCAGAACCCGTCCTTCAAACCTGTTGAGATGTGTCCATGAGTATTATGCATATGGGTGTGCATCACGGTACTCCGTGTTGACTGTAATTAATAATTCATATTATGTGATCGTATTTCACTGTTCTTCTAAGTGCAGAACAAAGCCATACACAGGATGAATTCCACAGCTGAAATCAAAGACAAAACCTCTCTAAGCTTCAACAGGGTCGGGATTTCATCTCATATGCTAATACAGTTGTTTGTATTGTAAAGATGATTCCAATAGCATTTTTTCCCCTTCCTTGAAATTTGTGTGATACCTGGAGATATTATTTCCTCAGTGAGATTTATTTTTTTATTATAGTTTTCAAAGTAGTTTTAAAGTTATTTTTTACCATTAGAAAATAAATTTATTTGACTGATGTATAAGTAGCACTAGGCTAGTACATTTAGGCTAGATTGGGATCTGCTGAGGTCTTTGTACTAGGGTTGTGTGCCCGCCTCCATTTGTCTGTGAGACAGAGAAAAGCTCAGAGGTGGTTTTGTGGTTCCAGCAGAGGTGGAGTTTCATGTAACGGAGTAGAGCAGGATGATGTGCAATATTATACCTCCGTATAACAACTGGGTGCATACAGAGTAATATTTACCTATTCCTTTTTTCCCCTCAAAAAGTACCATAGAAGCTCCATAGCAAAAATACTGTGGGGTGACAGAGTGAAACACTTCCATATTATGACAATGACTGTGCTCAGGAACCTTAAATCTCTCCTTCGTGTGGGTAATGCAGTTCTTAAATAAGCTATAACGTTCCTATTTTTCAAAGTTATGCATATCTCAGTTTTCCATTTCCTCACTGAGACTTGGTAAGTGTCAAGTTTTTCACACCTTAATGTCTCCTGGTCAGGATAGTAGATACAAGGTTAGATTTAGTCTTGTCCTAAAAATATATTATTTACAATAATATATCTCTCTTCTTGTTTCTTTTTGTCTTATACTTCAGTTCCCATGTATCAGTATCAGTGGAAATAAAGAGTAAGATAATAAAAAATAACTTAATCAGTAAACCATAGCAGTTAACACACCTGGAGCTCATCATCTGTGTTTTTAGGCTACCAAGAAATAGCTAACCAGTGGAGAAGTAACAGCTTCAGCCACAGATTTCATGGTCTCTCTCAGGAGTGTTGGTTCAACAGTGATGAAAAAACGCAGCATTTTAAACAAGCTGTGCTGTTCTTTTTGAGACACTAGTCTGACTGAAAAATGAAGTGGTAGAGATAAAGGCCATTGATGTGCTGCCGAAACTCTCTTGTTCTTTTAAATGCCCTGCTTAGCATGAGGGGTTATGGTCTGAACTGATTGTACAACAAAAAAAATGCTGTAGGAATTCTGTCTTTTTTTTCCCCTTTAATTAATTTGGTTAATTCAGGACTGATGGATATTCTCACCTCTTTATTTCATTGAGAACATCCTTCTCAAATACATGAGACAGCCTCGTACAAATTGAGAGGACTTGAGATAATTCTTAGAGGCACAAACACAAAAGTATTAGACTCATGTGCTTTCTAGGAAAACAGAGGGGCAAAAATCGCTCCACACTTTATTCAAACAGAATTTTCAGTTTCCTCAGCAGGGTAAATGTTTCTTCCAGTCTCAGCATGCATTTCAGCTTGGTAGTTTCTATACTGACAAACCACTTCATCATTAGCTTAAACTCCAACGGCTGTGAGAGACATGGCCAAAAGGAGTCTGTATGGGAAGGGACAGGAAGAAGAAAGCTGATAACCCCTTCATCCCAATTTTTTGTCCATTTCTGTTTTGTCGCTTGTCGTAATTTACGTTTTCTTGGTAATTCTGATCATTGAGCAACAGCTCAAATCAAACCAGACCATCTTGTAAGGAAGTCTTTATTGAGCCATATCCACTTCTCCAGCGGAGACTGAAGAAAACCAAAGGAGTTGGGCTGTCCAAGCTGTTGCATGCCACGGGAAGTGACCGCCATTTATGTTGCTCATGAATTTCCCTTGCAGTCTTCACCCATTCACGGTGGCTATTGCCACAGCTGCCTTTCAGTGTCAGTTATTCCTCTTCATTTTAATCACTTTGCTCTCCTTGGCACATACGGACTCTTCCTGCCCCTTTCCCCTGTTCTCTCTGAATAACACCAAGTTCTTGCTGAAGTAGGTTCTTCCTCCTCAGGAAAGAAGGCTTCTGTGTCATTATTTCATCATTGTTTTGTAATAATGTTGAAAAATTTCCCGCCTGCTTATTATTTTCTAGAATCTTTTAAACTTTCTTTACTATTCAGGGCACATTAACTCCATGTGAAATGTGACAATTCCTTGCTATTGTTTAACAATATGCATCTTTAAACAATAAGCTGTATTAAGGTCTTTCTGCGTTTTGTGAATCATCCACTGGCAGTAGCAGTAAGTTTTTGACCTAATGTTGTCTGTCTTGTCAATAGATCTTCCACCCCTCTCTTGATCTCGTACCCCCAGTTTGGAAAGGGTTAGGTAAGATCTGGTTTTGATTTTGTTTAAATAAAATAAAATAAAAATTATTAAAACCTTTTGTTATCCTCTCCAGTACTGCTAGGCAGTCAGTTTTCAATACAATGACTAGAGCAAGTAGAGTGATTCTAAGGAGTGCTTGGAACAGCAAATCTGTAAATTTAAAACCCTGAGGCAGGATTTTAGGTTCCAGCTGCAAGGGTGACCTGTGGCAGGATGTGTCCTATACACAGCCCATGTCAAATGCTGTGATGCCTTTTTCCCAGTCTCTGGAGAATTAAGTGTGGTACACTTAAAGTAAAACTATTCTTCCTCCTACCCCTGCCCTTATAATATTTTGAGTCTCCGTTTGATAAGGCCAGGGGAAAAGACCATGAGAGTTTGGAAAGAAGTTGCATTTCTGATGAAAGAGTATTATATTTCATGTCTCCTTGTGGCTGTAACCTTCCTGGGCAGAGCTGCCAGCCAAATTTATTCCTTTTGCCTTAAATCTGAAACCCATTAGGCTAACCACCGAAGATCTACAGAGGCAGTTTCCTTCCAGGGCTAAAGTACCTGGGTAAGTACTGTAAGCTTCACCAGTCTCCCTTCCACTACCATTTCTGTAAAAAAAATTGTGCAGGCTCTTTTCTCCCATCTCTTTGCATAGCTTTCCATCTTGTTTCGTCCTTGCCTGAGCTTTTGCTCGCTATCACAGGACTTATCCTATTCAAGCTGGTGCTGGGCACAGGCTGACAGCCCTCCTCTAGGAGCTGCCCATACCCAGGGAACCTCAAAGGTCTCACCCTGACCATCATCCTTTCTCCCTTGCAGAGTTGTCTGCGTTAGTAAGTATAAGTTATTGTTGTTGAAAGAATACAGAGAAGGAGTAAGACCTTTCCTTTCTGGGTTTCAACCTCTGAGGGGGAAAGACCAGACCAGAGTTTTAAATCACTGAAGATGAAAAATTTTAGAGGCACTCGTGAATAATGATGCTAATTATAATAGCAGAATTCAGAGAAGCTCTGAAGAGATTTTAATCTAGGTATTATAAGTGAAGTGCTCAGAAAAACCTGTCTTTACATAGTATTCAATATGTTTAAAACCCTGCCATTTTTAAGCTACTTATTTGTCTGTTAGAAACAGAGATAACCCTGGAATAATATTATTTCTGCTTTTTCCTGTTAGGGGTCTGTGATTCCAGAGAGTTTCATAAGGAGGTTGTGATTAAGTTGATGATAAGATACAGTATAATTAAAAATCCTGTCACTCCATCGGAACAAGAGCTTCACTCCGAAAGATCTGTATTTATTCTTTTAAAAAACATTTATTTTACAATGCATTTTTTGTTCTGTCAGACATTTGGCAATATTTTACATTACATTTTGGAAGTCAAACACCATGGTATAGAGTCTAAATTCTTTGTCTGAAAGTCTTTTTGTTCTCAACCGTCAGAGAATATAAAAAAATCAGCTGTGGTATTTTCAGTCATCTCATATTTCAAATGCCTTTTACTCAGTTATTTTACGACCAGTTGCTTGACAACATATAGATATAGTTACTTCATGTGAACAATGCCCCTGTGCAATTGGTGCTGGTATGTATTTTTCAGGGCATATGTCGATATACAGTAGTTCCCAGCCAAGCCAGTTTTTTTGAAACGGCTTTGCTGCAGCACATTTTTACATGGTGAAGTGATGTTTTCATTGAAACCCTTCCATGACATCCTCTCTAGGTTGCATCTATTTTAAGATCCAAGTTTTAATAATCTGAAGTATGCTAGGCCCTAGTGGTGCAGCATTTTAATGTTTAAAGCATCTTTTACATGATGTTATCATGGTACTACAATAAAAACAAAAGCAAACAAAAAAACCTCCCTAAAATCATTCAAGAAATTATAAAAGCCTCTTTTGCTAAAATGGCTTTATTGGTGAAAGGGGAAATGAGAACCTTAATAAAGAAAAATAAACAAGTGTCAACAGAAATACTAAAAATCTTTCTAGCTTCACTTTCACTTTGTATGATAAAATAAATGGTATTTTTTCCAGAAAATATTTCTTTGAAAAGTTATTATTTTCTATGGGAGTTTGAAGTCATCTTTTAGAAAAAAATTATAGCCTTGCTACATGCCATATGATAGTTGTGAGGAGCCTATAGAAAGTATATGATTACATAGTAAATGCTACCTTTTTTTGTACTAATTTCTACAAAATCCCACTTAATTTCTGTAGAACTCCAGCAATTTTATGCTTACTGTATTCCTTTTTCATGAGGAATTTGAGAATATTGTTTTAACCTTTTTCCCCCACTGAGTGGACAATAAGTGAGAATGACTGTGGGTTTGTTTTTTTTTTTTCAAATTTTGTATTGTCAGCTCCATCTGCAATTTTTACGCACTTCATAAAAGGGATTAGTCATGAGTACATTAAAATAGAAATAAGTACATTAGTCTGGAGAAGTTTGAGCATGCTGCCTTTCTGAGTAGTGAGTGTTTATTTTTTTTGGCTATTTCCAAAAAATGGCAGAATTATCGTACAAGAAATTAACTCTGGAAAACCCCAAATGTAAACATTACTGTAAATTTGCTAGTCTTCAGGTCCTGGTTCATCTACTTGAAATTTAAGGATTTCTGTCACCGACAAGCATCTTTGCTTGTCAGGTAAATTCTCTCCATGTTAATCAGAACAGGAAGGGTTTAAGCCTTTGCATGTGTTTATAAATTTGCTCACCACTGACTTTTGGTTCATTGGAATCAGGTGCCTGAGGATTCCTTCTGTGTCTCCTAGTACAAGAGAGCAAGCATTTTGCATTTCGTCTGTTCCATGTAGGGAATAGTCATGGAAGTGAATAAAAAGTACAGTACAAAATTGACGGGCTCAGTAAAACCATATATAGACTTCAAAGTAGTTTTGACATGATTGCAGGTAGGATAATTCATCATATTTTTATTTTAGTGAATAATTTAAGGTAAGATACTAAGACTATTTGTGTGGCAATAAAGATGATCTCAGAAAATATGTTGTATTAAGGGAATTGTGCAGCCATTTTCAGTGTTGATCCTAAGCAGTTGGGTTTTTTCCTAATACATCAAATATAGTTTAGTGGGTCACCAAACAGTAGATTTATAAAAAGAAAAACTAGTTGATGGCAAACACAGAGAACTGATATGTTTTCAAGAAGGACTAGCTGCACTTGCAAGTGATGATAGATGTGCGTGAAATATAATCCTGATTAAAAATGCATGTGTGAAACTGCTTCGAAAAAAGTGCTGTGTCTGACAACCTGTTCAGAGCTCCTTTTTGTGAGAAGCGCAGGGTAATGTAACAGCCCTTGTACCATTCACTTTCTCTTCACCACTCGCTCAACTCATTGTTCCAAAATTTTCAGCAGTTGTAATGCCAAGGAGTTGTGAATGCAGAAAGCAACATGAGGAATTGTAAGGGATTCGCACTGGAAGTAGAGATTTTGAAAATACACCTAAGCAAGACTAATGCTCACATATGTCCAGCCTCTGCTTTTGTGTCTGATAAGGAGTGCCATGTTTGGGATCAGGGGACAGACATGGTCATTTGGCAACTTCTATGACCTGTCAGGTATTAAAATCCTCACATGTGGGTTTTTTGGTAGCTGTTAACATCTGCATTGGAAACATTTATCAAAGTTAAAGCAGTGGAAACTGATAATGAATATTTGCTTTTAGGGCCAGATGAAGCTTCAGTGAAAGGGGCTGAGTGGCCTGTGACAGTCCTGGCTCTGTGTAAGCAGGAGGTTGGCACAAATGGCAACCACGCAAGAAATGGGATGGTCTGTGCTGTTTACAGGGCCAGATCCTGCAACCATTTATACATATGCACATGCTTTTTGCTTTTCTAGGACATCTTTACTCTTGATCCCCCTGCTGCTTGGATTTTGTTTGCAGGAGCTATTGCAAGTAGCAATTGACTGAATTACGAGGTTGCTGAGAGTGTGCAATTTATGTTTTTCCCTAACTGCTTCTGACTTCATTGACTGTGGACTTTCTGCATCCCTGGTTTTCCCTTAAAAAGGCTCATAACTGCAAGTGAGGATTCAGGTTTGCTTTGGTAAAGTGCTCCCTCTAAGAAAAGACTGGAGGATAGCCAGGCTGGGTTGGGTAATGCTAGAAAGCTGCGTCTTGGCGGAACTCTGCTCTTACAAGCACCTTTAGCTGTAAGGTAAAAAACTGGAGCTGTGCCACATCAAATGAAGCCTGGGGAAGAGCTATGAGTCCGAGAGGCATTTCCTTCCTCTCCCTCTCCCTTGCCTGCCATTATTAAAGGCCGGGACCCACTCAGCTGTGCGGCCTGTGACATTTGAGATTCGCTGCTTTGCCCCTTCCTCACGCCTTGGAGGCAGCTTCGCATTCGGCTGCGTGTGTGAGAGGGTTTAGTGCTGTGCTCGGTCCAACACCTGCAGCAGCCACTGAGGTGGAAAGAAGTCACCTGTGGGAATGTGGGAGAAAGAAAAGGGGTGTCAGCCCCTCTTGCAGCCTGTGAGCTATTAAAGCGGCATTTAGGGCCATTTTTAGAGGTATCCAGATGCCTACAGGTGCTGATAGGCACCCAAAGGGATTTTCCAAAGCTCACACTTTTAAAGGTATTTAGGCATTAATCCAACATTGGAACGTCTAATTCTCAATTTCAAAAATGCCTAAGGGCCAGATTCTTAAAGATCTTTAGGTAGCGGGCTCCCCCTGAAATCAAACAAAAGTTACAACAGATGATCTTATTTCCCAGGACGGTGTTCTTAAAGAAGAATATTAATGCACGAAAGACCCAATTGATCTGAATTGGGAGGATATCCACAAGTTACTGTACATGTCAGCTTTACTCAGAAACCATGTCTTAAAAGATTCATTCTCGGATAAGGATCTGCTAGCTCTTTAGTAATCTGGCATGATGACAGCTGCCTATTAAGTTTGTAATTCAACTCAAAATAACTCAACATTCATTACGTGCTTTTAATATATCATTTTTGTGAATTAGAGAGGTTACGAGTGAGCAATGGCTAAGAGCCAGGATGAATATAGTGTGTATTTCTGGCACGTATTGCACAGTCTTCCTGCCCAGAACATTATTTCCTCTGTTATGACAATGTTTTCCCCACAACTTGAGGTTACAAACTTGATGCTGGTTTTATATGTATAAGTATGTATATGGTCAAGCCTCGAGTGAACCTCTAAACCTTTCCACTTTGCATGCAACCTGAATTTTGAACACAGGCCTCAGAGAGGAAAAAAAATACCCAGGTTAAACGTGCAACTTCAAGCTTTCTTTTTTCTTTTCCTCTCCTTTGAAATTTAATTATATGCAAGTATTTCCATTTTAGGCTAATGCTTATAGAAGTAAATCTTCCTGGGCACAGTAACCCATGTGTTTATATTTGCCTATTATACTTAGCCCTTTACCCAGGGCACTGAGATCTGGCAAACTCTCACTGTGCAAAGAGCCTTCAGAAAACTCCTGAGCCATGAGGAAATGGAACTGTGTTGTGGACCCAGGGTGCTCTTCCTCCTGCTGTGCCTCCTGCTCTGACCACCTGCAGAAGAGAAACTGAGCCAGGAAGTCAAGAAACTGAGGCACAGGAGCAAATGAAATCCCTTACCTTGGCATTGGAGCTGAGCTGGGAGCACAGTTCAGCCCCATGCTTGGGAGCAGGGGGCCAGGCTGCCTGCCTGTACCTGCCCCCTCCTGCTGCAGATGCCGCTGGCGCCCGCTCTGCTTCCCCTGCACACAGGTATGAATGTCCCACGTGTGATGTGGCTGGGAAAAGGCAGGTCAGCAGTGTTTGGTGAAGTTCTAAAAAAAAAAAAAGCCTGATCTAGCAGCTGTTATTCGCAGGAGGGATCATGGGCAGGATCAGTGCCCGAAACAGGGCTGAGGAAATTCAGTATAGAAGCATTTTTGCTTTCTTGATCTGCATGAAGAAAAAGTAGCTGTAAATATCAGAGAGGAAAGGTATATCATGCTTGCTTTTTCCTGCTGTCTCCTGTCACTGCTGGAGGGAGCTAGTTTGCCATAACTTATACAATTACCAATAGTCTTTTTTAATTTGACATTTTAAGAGCTGTGTTGGGCAGAGGATAATTAATAGCACTTACTTGCTTTGAAGTTGAGCTTTAAATTATATATAGCATAATTATGTCTAAAGCCTCTAACTCACTACTTACCCTAGTAGATATTTCATCTGTGTTTTACTGTAACACAGCTCCTTCTGTACAGCAGCAGTAATTCTCTACCTGGACTACTTAAGCTCAGAAACATTGATTACATATTGTGATTTTTCTGCAATAACTTAATTAATTCCTGATGTCTCTACCTTGCTTCAATTATTTTGAGTTTCAGCTCAATATAGGGAGAAATAAAATGGTGGATGAAATTTCATAACAAAATTTGTTGCAGGTAAAAACCAATGAATAAAAATTACTGTCTTCAAGACCCAAACCCACCAACCTTCTAAAACCTTTAAGACCCTGCATATTTTTTCTAATCCCTGGGTGCCTTTTAACAACTGAAACTATTTTTTATTTTTTATAAAATTGTCAATGGCTTTTCTTCAGATTTATTGTGGCTTCTGCTTAGCTTCAATAGTTGACTTCTGTGTTGAAGCGATACATGCACTAATACTTCTGTATGTGATTGCATTTTTTTTCTATTATCCTGATAGTAGAGAAAATAAAGATGTAAAAATGAAGACTCTACTTGTATAACCTACATGGAAAATTGTACAGTTGGGGTTCATTTATTCATTGCACACACACTCACACAATCTGCTTTCCAATAAATATGCAGACATTAGTGACAATGAAATCTTGCTTATCCTTAGTATTCTGCAAATATTAATTTGCAATTAATTGTCTTACCAGGTTACATCTATATTAGTATATGTTTCCCTTCAAATTCTAAAGAGAGTAGTGTCTCTAATTTATTTCCCAACCTGCGGTTGATATAAGCAGGGTTTTAATGCTGGTGATCTCTTTCTTAGTTACAAATACACACTCTGAGTGCTTTGAGATTTATGTAAGAACCTGGAATTCAGACATGGGGTTTTACACTGCTTCTTCAGTTAAGATTAATTAGCAATTATTATTAATAAAATTCGCAGTGTGAATAAAGTGTTGTCTTTCTAGTCTCTCTTGCAGCCTCTTTTATTTGGACTTCAATATTGACATGGCTGTGAACAGTGAGAGATGCTGTTGCTACCACAGTCACAAAAATTTATATTAAGGAAAGACAGATGGTTGCTTAATATTAAGTAAGGGGCAAATTGCAGTCTTGATTTAATTTTGGTTTAGGTGATTTTAGGAGTAGGGAGGGAAATCAGTGACTGCAGAAAACACAAATGTACTTTTAAATATTTTAAATTTCTAATGAGCTTCAGCTTCTCAACTGAATTTAAAATGAGTAAGCCTTTCACTGTGCTCTAGATAATGAATGAAGCTTGAAAACAGTGTTTACTAGAAAGATGCTGTGCTATCTGATGCAGCATTTTAGAACATAATTTAAAAAAAAACCCCTAATAATAGAAAATACCAGGTGATACCAAAAGTGTTGCCATAAACTTTTGTTTTAATTGTTGACAGAGAGCTGAAAAAGTAAATAAATATACTGTTTAGATTGATATAAGCAATATAACATGAAAAGTCATGTGATCCCTATTATTTATCTTGAGAAGGCAAATTCGTTGAAAGTGAATTCATTTAACTGGAAAATACAAAATTTTTCTTTGTCTTTCTTTCCCTCTCTCTCTCATCCTTTTTTCATTTGGGGTATTTTAAAAATATTTGGATCTTAGAAGTTTGTCCAGAAGAGCTGAATGATTCATCCCCGCATTTTAATGGAGAAAAAGTAATTTCCCACTGCCGAATTGCACACGGCAGACTTTCTCTTGAATGATGATACGAGCTGGCTTTGGTGGCCAGCAGCTCCCAGGAAAAGGCTGTGTCGATGCTCGAGGTCTGCCATGGGTGTGGGGCTGAGAGGGAGCCATCTGGGGGCATGTAATCCTTGGGAGCATTTGCTTCTGCAAGAGAGAAGCTTGGCCAGTTCTGGGCACGTTGTAAATAAGGATTAGACAAATTACCCTTTGGTTCTGATTGACCTTTCCAATATGGGCTATACATAGGGAGGTTGTCTGCCTTAAATGGCTCGTAATACTGATTGCTTATATAATAAATAAATTTTCCAAGTAAATGTGTTTCTTCTTAACCCTGACCAATGGCTACAGAGAATGATAACATGCCTACTGGCCTATAGTCCTTAGTTAAATCATCAGTTTGTTAACTGCTGTTTGCAACCTAAACCCTCCCTCTGGAATGGACTTCTTTAAAGCAAAATGAAATAAAATAAAGGTAAGTAAAAGTAAATAGATTTTCCTATTGAAAGTTATTACTTCAGGAATGAAGAAGATGGATATTGATCCGCACCATCCTTTGCCATTACAGTCAGGTTCACATAGATAGCTCAGACACTTTATTCTAAGCAAACAGCCATTTTCTCTTCTGACTTGGATTCCAGTGAGAATTGAAAAAAGTAAAAGGTTTGTAAAAACATTTTTCTGTCCTTCTTACAGGGACAATTTGTGTTGAAGTAACAGTTTCTGAGATACTTGCACCTGTTATTGATTTATTTCTTCTTTGTCATGAACAAGCTCCTGTTTTATAATACAGTTACCCTTGTATGCTGCCCTAAGGTAGTTATTCAGAAATAGTTTTACTACAAAAAAGTCCCAAAAGACTCCAAGAGATAAAAAATCATTCCAAATAAAGGAAGGGCCATTTGTCTATACATTGGGTTTTTTGCATCTTATATGGCCTGTCTCAGTAAATTTAGTGGTTTTTTCCAGTAGTAGTAAAGACTATGACATGACGTGCAATCATCGTAACCATGGAAATTATGCTGGGAATCTATAAGGTCCTTTTCCAGCTTGAAAAAATGACCTTGGGAGTCTGTGGAATAGAATAAAATTGAGAAAGTGAAGCAAAGCAAACTGAAATTTTAAAGTGAATAAAAATAACATAATTTCTAGGTGCTGCAATCTGAAGCACATGTCTTCCTTTAAGAAAAAAAAAATGTTGGGTCTGTTAATGAATTGGAAGTGAATGTAGGGTGGAAAAATATGCATCTTTCATGTATTAATATACATGTAGGCATGCACAATTGTGTGCTTGTTTTAATATAATATTTCCATTATTCCTCTACAGTGTACTATTTTATAGTTAGAGATTAATGTATGACCTCTGCCTTCTTGACTTCAACTGATTACTACAGAGGAATTCTTCTGTTTTTACTTTTTATCACATCTTCTGACATTTTAGTGAATAACACTTGACAGCTATGAACATCTGCAAAAGTTATTGTTATCATAACTTCAGCTCAGCAGAGCTACTGCCACTGATGCTTAGGGGAGATCGCATTGCAAAAAAGATGGGGAGTGTGTTTATATTCTCTTTTTTAAATTCTTGTTGAATTTACATTAGGAACATTTTATTAGTGCACTTTTTCATCAGTGAAGACATGTCTCTTTTGTATTTGAAAAGGATAGGTGTAACACTTACGTTGCTTGACTATAAGTTTTCAGTCTAGCCAGGGTGTTTGATGAAGCAGTTTTCTTTCATGTAAGGTTTTTACACACACCATGGAATGACTAGGTTTGTTTGTTTTTTGGTTGTTTCTTCCCCTTTCCCTTTTCCTCACCCTTTTTTCAGTCTACTGGGCAAAGAGCTATTCATGGGATAAGAGCCTCAAAGCAGATTTAAATAGTACAGACTTGTGAGTTAGTTGTGTTAAAATAATTCCTCTTCGTCCGGTTGCTTATTCAGTATGCACCCGAGGAAACTGTTAGAGTCTCCTTGAAGACAGCTATGGAGACAGCAAATGCAGATAGTCATTTATGTGCATATTACAGTATCAATCACAAAGATTAAGAGCAGTCATTTTTGGGAGCACTGCAATTTTGCAACCAAAAGCACTTAAATAATTACCTTTTTAAGCAACTTTTATTGACTATGTAGGAGGATAAAAAGTAATCTTACTTGTTTTAAATGGCATAAAGCAACCAAATGCCATTAACAGAGTGTTACATTTCTTATTTCACTCAGATTGCTGAAGCTTACCAGCAAGAGATAAAAAATGTATAAATTCAGGAGCACTGGCTAGCAATATCCCAAGCCATTGTCAGTGGACTCCTACTTTCCCCTGCCAAAATATGTGGAAGCATGCATGGATTGTGCTAGATTAGTACGAAGGGCTTGTTTCCGTGGCATTAGCCAGGTATCTTAGCAACAGGATCATACCAGATTCTCGCAGTGCTCTGTGGTGGTGCATGTAATATCCTGGACATAATCTGTCTTTTAATTTTCTTTGGATTGTAGTGATATTACAGATACATGTGTTCAGTTATAGATCTTTATTTAATAAGAAGAATGCTTTAGCTGAAGATTTGTACTATGTCAGAAGTGGGCAACTCACAATAATGTTACCGGAGGTTTAGCCCAGGTACAGCCTTGTCTTGCATTTCAGATTGACAGGAAAACTTACTCCCTTCATTAAGATGTGCCTCGTAGTTCATATCTTTATGCTATGGAGACGGGGATGCTGCCAGAATTCATAATAATGAGAACGTTATTTAATGTCAGATAGAATGCAAATTGCTTGTACAATTGAAATGTCATCTAAAACATGCCACCGTATGCAACACCACTTTATTATAAGTCACTGAGAGCAATATCTTAAATTTGGAATTGCACTAATCCTTCATCTGCTTTTGTTTACCTTTCATCTATAATAGAGATGTCGAATTTCCTCCAAACTGCATTTGCATGTTTTAACTGCTTGCGCACACAGCTGCAAATGTGTAGGAGAGGCATGAACGAGAACTTGCTTTTGATTTTCATCATTTTTTGGTTGTTTGTTCAAAGCAAATTAATAGGAAACGATAGCTTCCAAATACAATGCCATGTCAACCCTTTTTAAAAAATAAACTGAAGCTCCAATGAGAACATTTTTTGATTTAAAGTATGAATTGTAATACAAATTTGATGGTATTGATTAGATTGTAATTGATTTTCTTGCTAGTTTAGTTCTGTACAGTAGTTAGTTTCATATAATTGAAACAATAACAATAACTTCACAAGATTAACTTGCTTCACAGTTAGATGACATTTGACGTATTTAAGATTTTTGACATACTTTTCCCGGAAAGAGATATCCAGAACAATTACTTTGTAAATGCTATATATGCCAGTGTGGAAAATACAGTTAGTGCACCAGGCAGGGCTACACAACTTTGTTTATAAATATCAGTCCAAGCAGGAACCCTTTTAAGTGGAAAGGTCATTTTTGAAATATTTGAAACAAAACCATGGTGGCATCTTCCTTTCCTACTCTGCCCTGGCAGCCGTTCTTCCTATGCTTCCATGTGAGTATCTTGATCAGCAAGGGAGGCAAGAGGGGGAAAACGGAATCCTGCTTCCCTTTCTAAAGTGTGTCTACTGAGGTGTCACTACACCACCCATCTGGACACCTCTGCAAGTGCAACAACTGCTTTCTTTTTTTCCTTGACAGTGACTGGAGCCAGGGAATCCCATACTGAACACTCTGGGAATCTGATTTTACACAAAAAATATTGCGGGGCTGGGGTTCTCTGAAGGTGCTGAACAGCCCCAGAGCTGGCAGGCTCTGGGCAGTGCCTTTGCACTGAAGCCAGCTGCAGTTTCTCTTTCTGGTTGCCTTGTGGTCAAGAAAGAAAAAAGAACATGCGGGAGACAGGCTGTCAGATTTAGGAGCCGCAGGTTTGCCAGGTGTGCTAAAAGTTTTAGCTTTTAACTTATTTAGTCTAAGAATAAGGAAATGTTGGTAAAGTTGTTTCAAAAATGTTCACCTTGAAGAATAATAGAAGTTCTTTAAAATTGGAAATCTTTTCTTTTAGGAAGCACTTCTTGCCAGAATTGTGCAATATTACTTAAATGCAGACTTATTTTCCTGGACAAAAATGAAAACACAAGAAAGGCAAGGAATAATATATTTTCTGTCTGGAAGTTCATCTTCCAAGTCCAAACATACTGGGGCAAAATCTATTCTGTTGTATCCATATGCTTTACTTCAGAGCCAGATCTCATTTTGAGGATGCACCTCTCGGTTCACAAGGAATTTAATTTTATCAAACTAATTAATTTAGAAATTGTCTGGATTTTTTATTCGATGAGTGATACAATGCTGTGCTCATTCCTGGGACAGTCAGCCCTTGCTCCTGCCTCTTTTCTGTTCTTTTTCTCTTCCTCAAGTCAGAGACTGGCTGAAACATCTACTAATAGAAACAGCCAGCCTTTAGGTGAAGACAGGGAAGAACTTGTTTGCATTTGCTGCGTAATTCATTTCTCTGGCACATTTCCCACTGTGGGGCTTCTGACCCTTGTTTTACAATCAAGAAAAAAATGTGACCAATTGTTTCAGTGGGAAACGTGGTGTCCAAAGAAGCTGTGTCTCAGATACAAAGAGCACTTTGATATTTTAATTGTGGTAGCATTTGTTACGGAGAGCAAATAAATTGTCTGCAGTTTTGCTTCAAGTGGAATAGAGAATATTCAAGTATGACTGGGTACTTAGTAAGGTTTGCCTGACATCTTAAATGCATGTGGGACCACTTCTCCTGGCTGGAAGTGCTCCCATACATATACTAATGTGGAGAAATTTACAAATTAGTTTCATGCCTTTCTCTTTGTGCTTCAAAGTTCTTGGAAGATAAATACAGCACTTAAAATGTGGGTAGAACAAAGCTTTATCATCATCTAAATGGACCGATGGCATGAAGCCCTGAAAACATGACCTGGTGGCCTAAAGCAGCACTCTCAGAGTGCCTCAGAAAGGGCATATGTGGTGCAAGGCTGGACTCCACAATCTATTAATTCTGCTTTAATGGAGATACATTAGGCTACGGCCTGTAGGTTTTAGTTGTTCGGGGTTGGGTTTTTCCATATGTATAGGATTTTAAATTTTCAATTAGAGCTGATGCTCCTCTGAAGAAAACAGTGCTACCTTTTTTATTTAACTGGTTCATGGATTTCTGACCATGCTGAATACTGCTGTGCTTGGGAATCAAAGAAATGAGCCAGGTGAAAAAATTGTCTTCATCCACAGAGCTTCAAATTTTTTTCTTGGTTTATTTCTTTCATCTGTCTTAAGGCCTTTTCTGTTGTATTTTTTTTTCACTTTCCTATTGCAAATAATTTCTAAGCTATTCCAAATGTATGAAAGACTCTGTCTTTGCTTCCCTGTCTGTTATAGATGCACGACTGCTGCAGAGCCCTTTCACGTGAGTCTCGTTACAAACCCAAATTGACTCTTTATTTAAATCCTAATTGTATTTGTGGCCTAGAGCTGTCAGCCAGTCTTACTCTCCTATGCTAGACACTAAGCAAACATATAAGCTAATGATGGCCTCCACTCTTAAGAGCTTAAAATCTTTAAAAGACAAGACCTCCCAGATAGATAAGACAAATAAATGGGCCAGGTAACAAAACTCAAACGCACGTGTGCCTTTGCTGTTTTTCATCTTCGATTTTGTGGATTTTCTTTCTTTTTACTGTAAGTAGGAGGGATACTCAGGGCTGCCTGTCCTTGAATAAATTCATACCCAGAGATTTGATAATGAATTAGTATCTTTGTTAGTTTCTCAGCCCCTTTTCATGGGGAACTGACTGAAAAATGAATTTACACTGAAATTTTTAATCTGTTTTTAGGAGGATTGTGTTAATTTACTGACTTTGAGAGCTTAATATTGTCATTTGTTTTGTTGGAACTGTTAAAAATATTCTTTTGCTTCTTCATTGATGTCTCTCAATCTCTATCATAAGCCTGAAATCGTTTCCATAAGGCAACTTTATTTCTTTATCAAATATGATTTCTTCCTTAAAAGTTATATTCACAGATGTTGTTTCACATTATTCTAGGCTGAGATACTCTTGTATTTGATAACTCTCAGGGAGAGTTACCAGAGAAATGAAAATGATTATATGTGCCTGCAGCACAGATGCTAATGCCCTTTTCAGCTGATACCTAAGGGGAACTCAACACCCTGCTCTGAGATACTTCAAGGGTGAAATGTGATAAATTTAACAAAGTTGAGAGGCACTGTAAAATAATTTGGAATGTGAGGAGAAAAATGCCATAGCTTTATAAAAGTATAAGAAAACTAACCTCTGAAAAATGTATTTTGAGCTTTCAGTTGCCTGTTTTTTCAGGGCTTTTTCCATAAATTTGTTTACCACGTTCTAAAGCCTAGAGATTTCTGGATGATGGCAGAAAACATATAAGTAGCCTTCTGCACTCTGTGAGGTGAAGGGGGAAAAAGCTCTTAATTGAATTTAGAGTTAATTTGAGAATGGTATGCCTACTCTTATTAATCAGGCTGCAGAGAAGACTATTTCAATTTGCTATTCTAAAAATCTTTTAATTATTTCTTTCTGTTAATCATCATCTTTGGGTTTACAGAACCTGACTTTTAGTTTTATATAACAGAAATGGCAGACCTCGTGGTTTGCAATCAGGCAACTGATTTTTACAATTGCATTCTAAAAGTTCATCATTTGGTCTTGAAGTATCCACTGTATTCCTAATGAGGAAAGATAACATTACTTTGTATCTGAGTACAAAGAAATATTTATGCAAGGTTAGTTAATTTCTTTGGGAAATGCCCTTCATAGCATGTACAGGTGATTTTAATTTTTATTAGTGATTTGTGATTTATCATCAATGAAATGCTCTTTTGTTTTGTTTGGTTTAATCTCAGTTACCCAGCGGTCTGTTAACACTGGCGTGCAGCACGCTGGCTCCTTTCAGGGGAAGAAGCAGATTCAGTGCAGGGGATTTAGCTCTTGCATCTTGACAGCACTTTGGGTGGGGCATAAGAAGGCAGGAAGAACTTAAATGGTAATAAATTGGCTCTTAGGTGGAAGCTGAGTCAAATGTTTAGACTTGAGTGTGCAAGACTTGGTTAATGAGAACAGAAGGACCAGAAAATTTGTGACCTCTCATTTTCCACTAAACCATTGCCCAAACCCAAATTAAGAAGGAGAGAATACAGTTACACTGGAATTCTACACTTAGGACCACCCATTTTACTGGATTCCATTTGAAAATTCACCCTTATGAAGACTGTAGGAGTGTGCATCTTTTTCACAATCTGCATCATTAAGGTTATTGGTTTTAAAGTTTTGGTAGCTGGAGCCATTCATCTTAGTTAAATTCCATCACCTGTTACTGTATACACTGGACTAGTGTCAAAGGTGAGTGTTTTTCTCATGAATTATTAAAGAATTTCTGAGGGACAATTTGACTTTTTGGGGATCTTTTCTTACTGGCTTCCTGAAATGTTCAAAACACATTATCACTAAATGCAGGAATATGACTTATTCTTGATCACAAGATGAGCTGTCACAAAATATATGCAAAGATTCAGCCTATGGAGACAGCTCTGCCTTTTCATGGGAAGCGAACTGGAGGGATCCTTGTGACCTATGGGGCCATGGAATAGAGCAGGTACCTAATTTTGCCATTTGTCTGATCTTAAACCGGCTCCATCAAACTAGGCTTAGCATGCCTGCACAGGGAGCTTAGCCCATTTATCTGAACTATGTGAAATAAAAAGTACTGTATTTGTTTGTTCAATGCTCTGTTAACTCAGATTGTTAAATAGTGGTTCATTTGAAAATGCTTCCTCATTTTGAAAAAAATGCTTTTACACGTGGAGGCTGATGATAAAAGAACTGAAGTAATTTGTTTGATACATTGGAGTCAGTGAATATCATTATAAAGTAATACTACTACCAGTATCTGTTGGACTTTGTAAATCAATGTTCATTTTTACCAAATACTGTTCAACAAATACCAACCCCAGAAGAGGTGACCCTTTTAATTCCTTAGTATAGGCTACGGTTCGGTTTGATTTACGGAAGACCAGTAGTCTATTTATAAAAGATGTATCTGCAAGATGCCCTTTATGAGAAACTTGGCTTTTGGGACACATTAATTCTAAGTGCAGATGCAACTTTCATGTTTTATAATATAGCCCTGACAGCTGTAATTTCAGATTAAAGATTTTTCATTCACATTCCCACCCTGATTGCACTGCATGGTCCTTATATTACCTTATTGTCAATAGCAAGTGTTCATCCTATTGGGAGTCATTTAATAACCAGCTGCCATTTAAAGTGTAGACAGAACATTTGTCTCAGACAGCTCATCTCAAGTGTAGTTTCTCTGCATGAGGAGCTGGGACTTCTTCAAGAAAAACAACAGCTGGACCTCACTATTGTTTCTTGCCTCTTCTTTTGTAGTCTCAAGTTAAAACAAACATGGATACACTTCTTGAATTTTCTGATCGCATTTGTGGCACTGTTTTTTTTATTTATTTACTTTTCAGGAATGAAGTCTCTATGAAATACATTTGTCCTTTCTTATGCCAGACATATCTGCAGTGCTCATTTGGCATTGGTTAAAGATGTTTGCTGAAAGTTAAGCAACAGCAAGATTCTAGGTTTTGTGCCACTCCACAGAACTTCTGCCTTCCTACATCGTTTTTTCCGCTATATCAAGCTACTCTGCTTTCAAAGTATTTTAAAGCCCATTTTAAAACAATCGTTTAAGGGCATCACTTTATTTTCAGATGTGATTTTCCAACCAAAGTCATTGGGAAATAAGTATAACTGGTATATATGAAAATGAATTCATGACTGGTAACGATTTTTTTTAGAACCTACCTTTTAAATTTCCTTAACTTGACAGCTGGGGATTATCCTTTGTGGCAGTGATCTGTAACAAAAAAGGGGGGGAGGAAAGGCTTCAGAAAAAAAAATTGACTCTTTCATGGCTAATTAAACTGGAATACAGATCAATCAGCAGAAATAGCTGATGAATTTATTATGTCTGTGCAAGCTTACTGTATCCTAATGTGTTTGATGTTCACTAAAATTACTATTCCCATCATCTTATAGGGTAATCGTTTACCTTAAGCTTTACCTTTATCTATAATATTGATCTGAGACTCTCGGGCAAGTAATGGAAGTTTGGGTTTATGTAAGTGTGCAGGTTATAAACACTAGAGCCATGACAACTTGGAAAACCTGTCCTGGTGATTAAACCTTTTATTTTTCTTTTCAGATCAAGTTCTCTTGGTCCCCCAGGCTTGTAAACCTATGGGTTAGCTTAATTAAGTTAATGGAAGGGTGGATGAAGCGGTGTAACTACTGAGAAGCTCTTTCAACCTAGTTTTTATAAACATTTTACCATGTAACATTTGTCCACTTATCATCATACACTGTGTCTTACAAATACTTCCGTTGGTGTACTCAAACATACGGGAGTTTGAATGCATTATAAATGTTACTTGGAAAAGTGTCCAGGAGCCAGGGGTTATACAGAGAAATATATACCACAATGCTGAAACATTTTGAAAATTGGTTTGAAAATTTGAATGCTTTTGCTTAGTTATATTCAACATCTGGATGCTGTGGTCATGTAGCTTCTGACATCTAGTTTGTTGTTTAGTTAACTGTCATTAGACTTTCCCCTTGTGCCCTCCCCTTGTTTCTGAGGTGATGAGTGGGGCTTGTCTAAAGTGTTACAAACATGCCTTGCAGTGGATTCAAAACTTTTAGGGATTTTGGAAGAAACTGATGCATGTCCTGTACAGAAATTTCATTGAGTCATGTAGGAAAAAATTTATTAATGTATTAGTAATATGAATACAACATGTGATGGGCATCTTGCACAAATTATTTCCTAGTACTTTATTTTGAAAAAGTAACTAATAAAATGTACAGATTCATTTCCATTGCCCTAATAGTCTCCCCTTCCCTTTTGCCATGTACTTAGCCACCCTAGAAATTGGTTAAGTAGTCATCCTTCAACTGCTGTTTTACAGCTCACCTCAGCCCTACAAGATAAGAAACTCTATTCTCCCCCTGAGCTCAAGCTCAAGTTAATTTCTGCCAGGCTACTAAGACTTTCTTTTCCACTCAATCCCTGGTTCTAAGGAAAAGAGCAACATTTGGAGTAGCGTCCAAGTCACATGTTACTTGAGCAAAGAATGAGATCAGCTACTTGTGGTGTATGTCTTCCGACTGCAGATATGTATGAATAATAAATTATATTTTCTTTGTTAACAAAGGGTCAGAAGCGAATCCGGTCTCCAAACAGAGCAGTCACTAGGCTGTATGCAAAGGGTATGCAGAGGAGGAAGCAATCTTTCCCCCTAAGTGACTGGGAGAGGGAGACTCACTCTAGTGTGGTACTCAGGTGGTAACAATGAACAGGGTGGATTTCATACTTTCCTGGATCTTCTCCCTAAACCTCTCCCAACATCTTATTCTTTTCTATAAACTGTAGTGTTCGCTCAAATCCCTTCCACAGTCTGCCACTCCTGGATGCAAAACTTGGTGATTCCAGTTCACTTAGTACGTGTTAGAGCAAAGTGTTGAAGGGCTGGAGAACAATAACAAACATCTGCATAAAGCTGGATAATGCTTAGTTAATGACAGTTAGCACTCTCCCTTGATAATCCCATGAAAAATGCTATATATATTGTTGCTTAACAGTTATTTGCTTTTGAAAATGTAGTCATTCTGATTGAAGGCTCTTTAACAAAAAAACCCCAACCAAACTTAAGTTACTGTTAATTCTAAATGACTGCATTTTCATCAGGTTGTTTTCTTTTTAAAAGGAAGAAAGCAATACCCAAGACTGCTCTGCACACAAACCCCAAACTTCCAAATGTTCCTGAAACAGAAGGGGGAAAAGCCTCCTCAGCATTTCCTGTTCACCCCTCCGCTGGCAGTGCTCTCGTATTTACTGTAAACAAACGATACTGTCCTCTGGAGGCTAATGGGGCTGTTGATTGGTGTTTGCTCATCACAGCAGGATCTGGTGTGCGATATCTGGTGCTCCTGTGTATTGATGAGTGTGGGCTGCCGGTGGGAGGTACAGCCCGCCAGAGCACAGGGAGGGGGGCACGGGGGCTTGTTAGCTCTTTGTGGCTGGGTGGAATGGGAGACCTTGTTTATTTAGCATTCTTAGCAAGTCCTCCAGGACCCTTGCAAAGTCTGCTGAAGTAGAATTCCCGCTATTCCCATGGATCTTTGTAGAAGTATCTAGCTGTTGAAAGACCAGACAAGATAGTTGCATGCTTACTTAAAGTAACCTTCGTGCATCTGATCAAACATCTACTCTCATCTGAAACAGCTTAGGACCTCCATAGAGGCTTATTAAGCAGGTAGTAATTTAGAGTATGTGTCTGTCAAAGAGTTGTGTGTAATAGTTTGTTTGTATTCTCTCATGCAATAACGCAAAGACAGAAAGAAGATTTGCCTGACATTAGGGGCTTCAATCAGGTTTAGGTTTCTAAGAACACAATTTTTAAAAAGGTGCTATTACATTCTTAATTAAATTACTATCACACACATATAGCAATCAGAAAATTAGGAACCTATTTACCAACTTATGTGTCTAAATACAAGAAGCAAAGCAGATGATTTGACTAATAAGAAATGACAGAGAAAGGTGAGAAATAGTAATTTTCATCCCAAATTCTTTCTCACTTTCAGTTCTGCTAATTTGACAGTCTGTTGTGCTACTGATAGAAAGACATAATGGGGTATTTTTGATGGCTTTTTTAGAAAGCAGTTTTTGTGTTAAGAGGGAACTCAGTTGAAACCATTTAAAGCAAGGTAGGTAGGGGCGTATTAGTTTTACTACTAAGAATGTTTTAGAAAATGTTATTAATGATGGAGGTTTCTTTGTTATTTGTGTTCTCCCATCAAAGAAAGGCTTTCAGTAGCAGGTGAATATACGGGGTAATCCTCCCCTCAAATTCTTTTATGCTTGTAATTTATATATATATATGTGTGTGTGCGTATATATAAAACCTTTTGGTCTTCTCTACATTTATTGCCAATTTTCATGCTGCATGGCTGAGAACTCTGGTCTTATCAGTGCATAAGTGCATAAGTAGGAGATGTGAAACTTTTTCTTTTTCATGACATTAACCACTGTTGAGAAGCTGCATCAGTGCAGAAATTTGCTGCTTGAAGCTGGCCTGAGCTCAAAGCTCATACACCAAACTCCCATTTGTCCTCAAATGTGAGAATACATTGCAAAGTGGAAGCACCTGAGTGTCAACAGTCAGAATTTAATGTAACTGGTAATGTCAAGAAGAAGCAACCCTCAATATCTTTTCTCTTTTGTGATGTTTCTACAATGCTTTCTGTCTCATTTAATAGTTTTCATGAATTTATGTAGACTAAATGGTTTTTTAAATTAAACAGTGTATCTTAAGCCTTGAACAGATATCTAGGAAACATCATTAAGCTGAGGGTCTGCAGGAGATGGAGAAACTCTGTCAAGAGATTTGAAAGAGCACAAACCTACTCCCCATTTATGATCACTTCTGAGTGTGTGAACATGTCCAAGGACACTGAAGACCCATTAGAAGGAATCACAGAAGGATTGTATGTGGCTGTGGAGATCATTATAAGGCATTAAAAATAAGACAGACTCCCTTGTTACTTGGATACTTTAAAAATATTTTTAAAAAATTACTTAATGACATTTATGTCAATGTTAAGATAACATATAAAACCTATTAGAAACAACAGTGAAACACCCTAACTGAGGATGCAGTGCTATAGATGTCTTTTCTTGGCATTGCTCTCTGTAACTGTCTTTCAGGATGATGTTGCATGTTATTCTTTGAGCTTGGCTAGCCCTAAATCTGTTGCGGTGTCTCCATAAAGGAGAGCTTGTATCCCTTCTTCCCTTGTCTCCCGTCTGATGGCCATGTAATCCTCCCTCTCTCAGAGGAACTTGAGCTGATTCCACTCACTAAACTGGCAGAAAAGTAATCCCACCAAAAAGTGTCTGTGTGCTTTTGCAGGGGGAAGTGAGCTGAACTGGCTCAGCAGAGACATGCTCCTGCTGGCACAAGGAAAGGGTCAGGTCAAGCCTGGAGGAGGAACGGTAGTTGAAAATAAGAAGGGAAGGAAGATCTTCCTGTTCTGGTGTCTACAAGGTATTATGTTGTCTATAATGTGTGATTTCGTTCTCAGTTAAGCTGACATGTTGTTTGTAGGTCTGCTCTGTGAACAAGATGATGAATGTAGGGAGCAAGCTGGGTTTGCTGTCAAAAGAGGCATTTGTGAAAATGCACTCTTGGACTAGGATCTCTCTCAGCTCCTCAGTGTTCCAACTTTCTGTGTTCGGTAACACTGGCTATTCAGTTCTTCTAGATTTAATGTGCATTTTTCCCTTTTCTCTTGAGGGACACATTGGGAAGGGAAATCTTGAACAGCTAAAAAGCGCTTGGAATTTAACAAAAGTTGTTTGACATGATATATAAAACTGAAAATATATTCTATGATTTTCTTACAGGTTTTGTTTAAATTTCAAGCTAATGCTGCTTTATTTCTTCCTTTGAAGGAAAAAGGATTGATGGACTGCAAAAAGAAAGTATCCAGTATCTTCACCTTATCTGAATATAACCTATCCATCGGGCAGATCAAAAAATATAACAAAATACTCAAATTTAGTGATCAGTGTTTATGCACGTAGGACTAGAACATAAATAATAAGTAAGAGAGAATCTTTTTAGCATTTGATTAGTGCCCTCACCCACTGCTGGATGATATCAGACCGGCTAAAGTATTTGTGACTACAGTATTTCACCCTCTAGAGGCCAGTTTACCAAAAGTGGATATGAGTCATCTGCGGCACTCCCCTCTCTTCCACTTGAGATAACCTCTCGCTTCTTCTGTCTCATGTTAGAGCATGCTTCATTGGCTGTTGACCAGAGGTGCATTAACTTTACATGTTTTCCAAGATTCTACATAATTGCTTTTATTTAAAAAATATAAGAACATTTACATTTTCGAACGTAAAATACTGAGGAACTGTCTTTTTCATCAAAGAACTTGAAATTTGTTGACATTAAAAATCATGTCATTGGGAGCAGGAATACTGAGAACATTTTTTATTCAAACATTTTGGGAAATTTTCTTCAAAAGTTAAAAATAAATTCCATGTGTTCACTAAAAGTAGTTCTGGCTTTTAGCAGAGAATGTTGGGGCAAATTGAAACAAAAAATAATCAGTGATGATTACAGGGAGTTTGAGGATTGTCCAGCCTCAGATATTGCCCCTTCTTTCTCCGTATCAATCCCTGCACATTAGTGATTGGATACTCCTTCCTTGGCTTTAGTGGGACATTCACAACTGCCTGGAGTGCTTTGCCAGGACACTTTTTGGCCGAACTGCCCTGTCAGTTACAATTAAAAGAGTTAATATGACAGTCAAAGGTCATAAATTGCTTGTGGCTAGTGTTCGCTGCTTGTCTCACACAATGGCAACCAGGAAATTGCCCTGTCAGTTACAATTAGAGGTGTTAATATGGTGGCTAAGGGTCAAAATGCTTCAGTAGGAGGAAGGAGTTGCAGAGGACATTTGGTTTACATTAAGTGACGGTTCAGGAAAACTTTCCTTAAACGGGATGGTCACTAAATTGGGATGTATTTCAATGTGAGTAAGAGCCCTGATTAAGGTTTCTACTGCATCGCTTTCACAATATTAAGAGTTGGAATTATGCCATTTGGGGGGCTTCCTAAAGTTTGCAGAAATGCCACACTGGTGAAAAAAAGTTAATAGATCTCACACTCTCTGGTGAAAGATTTGTAGAGATGTAGTTAAGACACAGGAAAAAGCAATGAAGAAAAATAACACTACTGTTTATTATTGAAGGTTGTGTGCACAAAATTACATGAACAAGGTACTGAATTTCTCCTTTGCAGGTGGGTTTTCCCAAAAGACCCTTGCCTCATGTTATTGTCATTGACCTTTGCAGTGAAACTCACCTGGACTTTAGACGCAGCAGGTCAAGCACCATCTTTTCTTATACTATGGTTTTCTCTCTGTTTTATATCTGTTTCTTCAGAAAGTGTTTTTCTTACCAATTCCACTGTGGCCAGCTCCTCACTTAGAGATGAAATGAAGCAACTCAATAAGAACATCCATTCTCTTAACATCACTTAGATTTCAAAGCGTAACTTAGTATTTGTGGGGGGTGGTGTTAGTCCCTTGAAATGGTTTTAAATGTTACAGGTAAGAACACTACTCTTGTTCTTGTATTTCCACTGTAAGGTGATGATACTCTATTCCCATGTATTCAAAAGGTGAATTTCCTAGTGTATCCACAAAACTTCTTGAGCAGCCAGGCAGTTAACTCATTCTTGGCTCTGGTTTTGCATGGCTATAGACCAGGATTGGTATAAAGCTAGTTCTCACGTGCCCACATGGATGTGGCAGATATCCATGATCTTTAGAGACTGGAATCTCTTTAATATCATAAATTGAGTAATTATAATCCTAGGAGATACATAGCTACCTTCTAAGAGCTTGATGTCTCTTTTTCCCTCTTACTAAAGAGAGCCACAATATTTAACCAAAAGCATTATCGAAATAAATTGTGGCGATAAAAATCTATGGGAAACACTGGTGATCTCTGACACACTGAGCTCAATTAAATACTGAATGAGAATAATATATGAGAACCATTCAAGCTGTTGGCTCAAAAATAATTTTGGTGCAAACAGTCAATGAATGAAGGTAATGGGTATAAAACCTCAGAATTCTGGGCCTTCTTGGTCAAGCTGACCATGCAGAAAAATTCTTGTAGCCCTACCAGTAAAGGACAAACCAAACAACTAAGAGAAAAGAACATATATCAGACAAGAACTTTTTTTATTACTATTCTACCCCTGACCGTGGCCAGCTTTTTAATTTTACAGAAAGCAATATACCAAGACCAATGAGTACTGTCTTTTTATCCTTACTGTGTAAAATGCTTCTTAATTCAAAATATTCAAAAGCCTAATTGTCCAGAACTTTTTGTACGTTCTTTTAGAATGTAGATATTCTAAGAAGGCATAACCAAAAATAGGTCGAGCATGGTATTTTGTTCTAGAAAGTCCCACATAGCTGATATTTAAAAAAAAAAGTGTTATATCTATATATTCTTGAAGTAAATTAGGGAAATGTCTTTTATCTAGTTTAATATCCTTAAATTTCCAGGCATGATAAGAATGAATATGAATCCTTCTTTACAAAAGGCTTAATTTATCATTTCGAAGTTGTAAGATAAAAGATTCAGCTATTTAAAATCTTATGAAAATGTCTAATAATTTCTTCCATCAGTAAAATGAGAATTAAGAATATATTTGAAAGCAAAAATAAATATAGCAAAATATCCTCCATGCTGAAAAGTCAAGAAAGAAAAAATATTCAGTCTCATCAAAATTAGTCAAAACACCTTTATTAGACATAGGATAATTATTTATGTGATTCACCTTCCCTGAAAGCATACTAGAAATGTGGTCTTCATTCTTGGGCTGAGAGATTGGTACGTTAGTTCTCTTACTTTTAGCAGAACTGCTTCTTATGGTTTATCTCTGAAATTGAAGTTTCTATTTTTACCCCCATTAACACTGACATCTTAAAGATCTTATGCACTTAAAAGGTAAATCAGGTCAGCAGTTATGAAAACCAGTTTTCACTATTATCAGATTTTTATAAATAATTTAAACAAACTGCAGGCCAAGCAAGGTACTGAGGAGAAACTGAGTCCATAATTCTTGTATCACATATAAACTGTTGGCAAATCGTCTGTGTACGAAGATATATGGACATAAAATCAGATTTCTGTGTTACACTTCTTCAAAGTCGTAAGTGCAATACGCATGTTGTTGGACTGATGTGAGGCAGAGATCAGATTTGTCCTACTCCATAATACTCTGACTATACAGCAAAATGAAGTCTGTTTTCAGTCAGTTTCATTTCTTGCTATACGAGAGCATTTGCTGGTCACATTTTGAAAGAAGTATCTGTTGCATGGGTTTTCAAGTCTGGGGGTGCTTTAGTCATGCTTGATGTATTTAAGGGAATTGTTTGAAGGGCAGTGGACACAGAGGGAAGATCTTCTTGAAGATAGCATTTCAGTACACTATGAAAGAAAAGAAAGGTTTTTAACAGAAGCCTAAAGATGCTATGCTTCAAATCTGATGTAGAGACAAAAGGAAATTCTTGAAGCATGTAGATACTAACAACTTTTCTAATTAATGAGATTCCATTCAGTATTCCTTGGGTTAATGGTTTTATTCCTATCCATGTTCATGGTGCTTATCTCCTTCATGTGAGTACAGCAAAAATCCATACATTTTCCCAACTGCAAGAGCCCCACACGTCTCTGGGTGTTTTGTGTGTGCAAAGCTGAGACAGAAAAGTCTTAATGAGATCTGTTTTGTTCTCCTGTCCTCTCCCACACTAAGGGCAAAGGATAAAAAATATGTGCTTGGCAATATACAGCTACACACAAGATAGTTTTATATTTGCGGTTTTACATTTATCTCTGAGTTCTGTTCTGTGAAGAAGAATTTTTCCTCAGTAAAGCCAAGTTAGCAGAAGGATATAACAAAATGTATACAAACTTCTAGTACACTGACAAGATGCTTTTAAAGGCTGGGAAATATTTTTCCTCGTGTTCTATTTGGGGAGCTGAACAGAAGGTTAATAGTCTCTGTTGCTGAGGTGCTGATAATTCATAACTCTCAGCAGGATTGCAGCTGTAATCATTACCTGAAATCAGCTCATAATAAGTGTTAAAAATCTCAGTGCTAAACCACTGGTACTGCAAAAAATGGTTCCCTTGCTTGAATTAGGCATGTTATGTTTTGAATGACTGGTTGCTCTCCTAACATCTGAAATAAGTTAGGAGAGGGTGGAAAAATGTAATACCTTGATGGCTGTCTATAAACAAACATTGTCACTCAGAAGGTGTTTTCAAAAGGCTTTTTTACTCTTAAAAATAAACTTACCGCTAATTATTTAAGGCTTGCCTTTCTCCTGTAGGTAAACAGTGTTAATGAACTTAATTGGTCACTAATTGCTTTATTGGTTTTGTGCCTTCTTTCTGGGAAACTCTCCACTTAACTAGACCTGATGGGAAACCACAGCCTCCACAGTGAGAGGTGGCAGCATCCAGGAAGGGGCGGTGTGGAAACAAGCTTGAGGTCATGATTAGGAGAGGCGAGTTCTGGAATGGTATTCCATTTGTTGTCATTTGTTGTCATGCCATAGTGTTCTTTTCTCTGGGAGAAGAAACGAGCTGTGTCAGAGCTGTGCAGGTAATCAAAACCAGAGCAATTCCTAGCTCATCTTCAGTTGGGCGACTATCTGGTAGAATGCTGTTTGCTTGGGTTTAAAACGGTTTCTGTCATGGCACTGCAAAGATACGCAGCCACAGAGCAGAAACTGAGCTGCAGTGCATTGTAGCAAATAAAAAGCGAGGCATTTGGAGAAGCTACTTTGTGGTTGAGGTGCAGTCTGTTGGGCTAGTGTAGGTGTTTATCGAGATATGCTTCACCTTCCTCCTGCAGCTGCTGTCACTGACTATTGGAGGCCAACAACAGCAATAAGTTGTGTTTCTATCAAAAGTAGTGAAGGAAAACATGTATTTTAATTTGCGTCTAATGTCTGCTTGGTGAATACAGCTCTTTTTAAAAAATTTTTTGGAATTGCTGAAATTTCACAGTCTATAGAGATGGATGAGGAAACCAGGCAAGAGTGTCCTGATAAGTCATTTAAATATTTTTAAGGACAATAATAACCCTAAGCTGTTGTTCAGGCAACATCTTCCCAGTACCTATGTGAATTTTGTGATCTCTAAACAGAAGCTAATTATCCTTTCCATGTAGTTTTGTTGCTGTGGATTTTTTCCTCTCTTTGAAATGCACATGTAAGAAGACAGGCATCTTCAACAGTCTGTGGCAGAACTGGTAGGCTGTGTCCTGCAGTGGTGACACCTCCTCTTTTCATTACGTGTGACCGTGCCTCATCATGGCACAACCTGCAGAAGCATGGGGAACTAGTGAAACATTTTGAATTGGAACAATTTTATTTCCAATATTTTTTGTTAAAGCACTTACTATTCCTATATGAGAATTTGAATAAATTTCAGTATATATTAAAAACTTCCCAGCTTATCTGGAAGTACATTTTGACTTCTCATGAATTGTAGTACAAGGACTAGAAGATCTTCCCAATATAATTTTATTTTCTTTTTTTTTCTATATCAAACCAGTGCTAGCTATGCAATTCAGAGCTAATAGAGCTTAACTGCTTCTCTCATTTTTTCTTTTCTGCTCTTTTAATTTCAAAGAAGAATAGCTGGCAAAGGAGGAGCAGAGAACAGATGAAGGAAGAATTATTTGGAGATAGAAAAAGGAACACAACATGCTTACTTAATTTAATTTCTTTGGGATATGAAAGATTATTTTTTTACTGTTCCCGCCCATTGCCTCTGATTGTATTTTTCAACACCGCCAAGCATAGCCTGGCTCCATCCTCTTGGCACCCTCCTTTGGGTACTGACAGCTGTTGATATAGTCCCCTCTCAGTTGTTTCTTCTCTAGGCTGAAGAGGCACAGCTCCCTCCAACTATCCTCATAAGTGAGGTGCTCCAGTTCCCTAGTCATCCTCATGGCCCTCTGCTGAACCTGCTCCAGGAGCTCCATGTTTCTCTTGTCCTGAGGAGCCCAGAGCTGGACACAGCGCTCCAGATGTGCCTCACCTGGGCTGAGTAGAAGGGCAGAATCATGTCCCTCAACTTGCTGGCAGTGCTCTTCCTAATGCACTCAATGGTAGTCCTAGAGTTGATACATTGGGATGCTGTCACCAGAAGCTGTATGTTCACTCCTGAACCAAAGGCTACTGCCCCCTTCGCAAAGGCAGCAAGAATAAATGGAGTCCAGATCTTCAGCTGCCGCAATTCACAGGCAGGTGGGTAAGTCTGGAACACAGATGCATTGACTAAGCAATGAAGGTGGTTTAGAAAATATGTCAGGCTGTGAATTGTAGCTGCTGAAGGTCTGGCACAAGATTATTCCTGCTGCTGCTAAGTTTAGAGGTGGGCGACAGCTGTCAGTGGTGACATCTTAAATCATGGTATCTAAATACTCCAGAGCTGAGTGTCAACCCAGAGCCTGGATGATCCATCGATGAAACAGTTTTGCATCTCACTAGCATGCATGTAAGCGTAAACAGTGAAGTAATGACACAACTGGTATAACTTATCCTGGCTCCTTTTTGGTACAAAAGAAATGAAGATGCATCTTTATTTTCAAAGTGTGAAACAAAAACTGCAGCCAAGATACACAAGTTGTGGCTGCTACCATTTGATATGAGATAAAGTGCACGAGTAGTAGGTGATGTCCCATGTACTCTTATTTTTAAGTGACGTGCTTATGTGAATGTGTCATAAAAATGCCAGTTTAATCTAAGGTTGAAGCTCTCACTTTTTTTTCAGGACAAGAAGCCATATCTTTCAGCAAGTAGCAATCTGGTATCTCAGTGTTTGTCCATGTTTCTCCATTTGTTTATGGTTGTGTGTAGAGTCCATGGCAATTCTAATCTTGGCCTCCAAAATGAATCTTCCAGCAAAATTTTCACAGTTTTGCAATGTGAACAATTGTCTACTGGGAATTGGACAGAGATTGCCAATCTCATCTTTTCTAGATTACCAAGAGATTTCTGTAAGGGTTTGCATTCCCTAAACTAAGAACATGGTACAGTGATTTTAGTTGCCCTGATGTGCAATAAAGTTTTGTATAGTAAAAAGATGCCGTTACTGGTATTAACTGGTTCTAACAGAGTTTCTTGAATTTAAATTCATTTTTTTTCCCTATAGCAAGTAAGTTAAAAAAAAAAAAAAAGAATGTATAAAATATTAAGCAACTGTGGAGTGTATTTTCCCCTTGATGTGTATTCTTAATTCCCATTAAACTGAAATAGGAGAGACTACACCGCTGAATGTGCGTGTAACATTTTGATATGCTCCCAGTTGGTAAGAACGAGAGCGACACTGACAGCTGCTAACAGTGTCAACAGTCTCACAGGATGAAGTGTGGCGAGCCCCCAACTGTTTCCCATTCAAATGAGTTATGAGCTCTCGCTGCTCAGGGGCACCCTGATAACAGACCATTTGAGTAGAGTTGTGAGACTTGGGGAATATCCACCTGTCAGGATGGTTGCCATCCTTCAAATTAAGTAAAATGGGGGAAAACATCTCAGGAGAGGGAGAGAGTTAAAAATAAGGAGAGAGGATGTCAAAACCCCACTAAGGAGAGCTCAAGGGAGAAGTAGTGCCTGGTGAAGGGAATAGGATGTGCTAAGGATGGGGAATGTTCTAAAGGAAATGCAATGAGGCAACATGAGATGACTTGGGGGCCTACCCATCGTCCAACATCAAAGTCTGACTGCACAGAATGTTTGATCATTTGCTGCTTAATGTTGCATGCTCTATATTGATGCCAAAATTATTGGCCTGCCGCCTTAGTGCTACTTATCATACTTCATTCAATTTGCTTGCTTTCCTATTCACTTGTAATTTTCCCTTTTTCCAAGAAATATCACATGGGGACAATAAACTACTTACTCTTGGTGAAGAAGAACCAATATTATCTGTGGTCTGCACTTGTGCTCCTTTCCATTTAGAATACTCCCAAGTTATTTCCTTTTCCTGACATGTAAATAATGTGTGAAGTATTTCACAGAAGCATTCATTGTGAAAGGTGCCTGACAGATTTTGTAGTCTGTTTCCTGGGATTATGACAGAATTAACTTCATTATTCCTATACACTTCACAACAGATGGGTGTTTAGCCTGGCCTGAAAAATCCCCAAAAGCTTGTAATTCCCCAAAACTATACCTTTGGATAGTTTTTTCCTAGAATTATCAAGTATGCCATCAGACTTTTCCATACCAGGTTCTGAAACTCTTACTGCATTACTCTTCAGATACTTAGACCAGGGGCTTTTTTTAAATCCCTCTTTTCATCACCCAAAATTACTGGGTTTGGTTTTTTTCCTAAAAAATATGGGTCTTCGAATCTCGGTATCTGTTTATAGTTTAATCAAAGATGCAATGGTACTTTGAATTTGGAGTGTGATTTTTAAAATTTTTTTTAAGTTTGGATGTTGTTACTAATGCAGCTCAGGAGCATGCTTTCCTTTCAGGAAAGAAGCACTCTCGGTTTGTCAGTTGCAAGCCCCTAAGTATATTAGTCTTTTTTCCTTTCTGTAAATTTTCCATTTCATTAGGCTTCCCAGTATACATGGATCAGTGGCGTCCTTCTGTATTGGTTCTTTTTGTGTTGTGTTGTTGGTGTTTTTAATGTGTTTCCAAGCATCGCTTTAAAATTACTTTTTTAATCGTTGATCTCTCCCTGCTGGTTTAACTATGACCATTAAGAATTACTTGTGATCAGATGTTTATCCAGTGATGTGTTTGCTTTATCATGCTGGAAAACCTTACTCTTGAGATTGATCCAAGAGTGATGTCATCCAGCCACCATCCATTGGTTTTCAACTGCTGCTTCTCCTTTCCCATGTCAACTAGTTAGGAAAACTGTGGAATAAAAACAGTTGAATTGCTGCCAATGTTTTGGCTTCAGCTGAGTGGCTGAATAGTTGCCAAACAATCCTTCCTGTTCCTGGGGAGAAAAAAAAATCCAGAATAACTAAACAAAATAACTGCTTATCTTTCGCTGACCAAACCCCAACCCCTTTTTCCCTCCTCTGTCAAATGTTAACCTGTCAGAAAATCCACTGGGGACCCTGTGCATCCCGAGATAGCTTGTCCCATCCCCTGTCACCTCTGGGATTCTGAAAGACAGAAGTCTTCCCAGCTCAGGCCACATCACACACCCATCCTGAAAGTGTATGAACTGCAGGGAGAACTATGAATAAGAAGATAAAATCATCCTATCTTTCCTTCACAATGTGCAGTAGTTCTTTTATTCTTCCTATAATGTTTGCACATCAGATGGCAGATTTGGCATATTTAGTTAGCAGCTGAAATGAATACATTTATATGGCTGTAAATTTAACATACACGGTAAGATTCTAAGCTGCATTCTCATGTAGGCTGAAAACACAGCTGAATAGTGCGTTATTAGAAGGTGTGGAGGTCATAAAAAGCTGCAGTTTGTAAAACCATGACACTGATGGTGGCTGCTGGTGGTGGAGGTTGTTTGAAGGTACCCGCGGACATACCTGTATTCACCATAGTCAAAGCTGTGCTCCTTTCCACAGCCACGCAACAACTTGTGTAAGATGCACCCAGCTGAGCTTGTTTTGAAATTTTGAGTGGGTGTTTTATCTATTAGGCCACCCAGTGTTTGGCTGCTACCAAAGATATTTGTGGGATTTGCGTTAGCTGTTGGAGGGCTCTCTTACCACATCTTTCTGTGCAGTATGAATATGTTGACACTGACAGGAAAAAACCTACAACTATTTGAAAAAACTACAAATATTTAAACATAAAGGGGTCAGCTCAAAAGAAAATATTTTTTTCATTTTGTGTTAAAGCCTATTTAAAAAGTGTTGCAGAAATCATGCTTAATTTACACCATGCTCAATTTTGCCATCCCTGTGTTGAATAAAGCTTTACATCTCAGATAGTTCCAGCACAAAGTGGACACTAGAATTTGAATGTGCAAGGCTCTTTTGCTATCAAAGTATCAATAATAATATTCTTTTGATGTTTTGAGCTACAGCGTATCTCCAGAAATAAAACTGGATTAGCAGTAGTATTCTGTTTAGTTGGTAAATAGGGAAAAGTTTGATTCCTGTTGTAAACAGTGCTGATTTTTAGACACTTGATTATATTAAATATTTTAAAATAACTCAGTTGCTGGAACACTGGCAATTCCTATCTTAATAATTAGCATTTTGTTTCCGATGATCGTCTTGCAGTGCTTGCAACAAAATCAAATTTATTCCTAGAGTTTCTAGATAAATCAAAATTATTTTTTTAAATATAGTTAATCTACAAGGGGACATGATCAGCTAGTCATCTGATGCACATTTGCCAAATGTTTAATTTTTTTGAAAGCTTTAATGGCTCTAAGGATTTTGTTCCATTGATTAAATGCTCTTACTTAAAATAACATGCCTTATAATTTTCAGGCTACGTGCAAAAGCTTCTTTCAGGCACTATATTTTCCCTTGGGTATTATCAGCTGGAGAAACCAATGTTTCCAGGTCTTCTGTTCGTTCATGCTTGCAGTTTCCAGTCAAGTCCTACTGACAATGTTCTCAATAAATTAAGCTGCAGAGAGTCTTTCAGAGTAGGGTGATATGCTCCATTTTGCAAATGCTACTTGTTATTCTCTTCCTCATTTTTTTTAAACTATCCTTTTCAAATTGTAGATTCTTTTCATACAAGTACCAAAACCCCATTCTCTTTTAATATATGACTAACAGTAAGGAGAAGTCCTAATTGAGGAGAGTGTGGAAACATTTGTCAAACTGTAGTCACACAGTTAAACCTGACTGAGGTGATACTTCATGAAATACTTAATTTCAGTATGTACTTAGGCACTGTTGGCTGAGACAGGGGAGAACATCTTTATTGTGATAATGAACCAAGTGGACTAGGCAATGCCCTTTAATTGTTTTGACTTAATATAACTTACTTCCCAGGTATGCTTGCTCAGTAAGCTCTATAAATTTCTAGAAGTTGTCATGTGCTTGGGGATTATTTCATTGTTGTGTTGCTTTCCACTTGTTGAAATTTTTACATAACCAGCATTTGAGGCTCGGTAGCCCCAGATCATTTATGTTCTTTAGTGGCTCTCTGTTACAGTTTTATAGACTTTAATATGTATAATGGTAATGTCTGCTACTATGTAAATAATACTCAGTATGTATCCATACTAAATCCCTTCAAGATATGTCTAAGGGTAGTTTTGAGTTCTTGTTTCAAGTCTGTTTTACAAGGAGTCGGTTGCCCTATTTCATGCTATAAATTAGCCCACTGTAACACATTTCTTACTTGCTTGCTGTAGGAGTAATGATTTATTTGAAAGACACAAAAAGGCTGAATTCCAAAGAGGAAAAAAACTGTGCTACTTATATAATTTGGCTTAGAAGTTTACAAAAAGTTGTAGAAACACGTGAAAATGAGCTTTATACTTTTCCAAAAGCTGGGTTAGAGGTAACGAAGAAACAGTCTAGGCATGATACTGGATTAAAAACTAACAATAAGAAGTTACTGGATTATAAAAGCAGGAAAGAGTAATCTTCAAAACACCTTGTTGAGCTTATTCCATGTGTCAAGTGTCAACTGCTTTTTGTCTTTTTTTCTCTGAATGCTTTCTAAAGACAATGGTATTGTATATAGTTTCTCCAGAGTATTTGCAAGTTGGCTTTGTTGGACTTTGCTGAACTGTGCTCAGCATGTTGAGGTGTGGCCACATGGCAAGAAGCAGAAAGGAAATGTCAAGGCAGCACCTCTAGAACGATAATACCTGTTTACATTTTCTGCTGCTACCGAAAGGAGACTTGTTGAATCATGAAAGAAATCCTCGAGGCCACATTCATGTCATAAGTTCTGTGTGTTATATGGGATGAAGCCTTGTCCCGTCTCAGTGACAGCTTAAACCTCAGCTAAATGTGTTTGCACAGCCACATCACCCTGAGTAGGGGTTTTTGTCACACATTTGAAGCAAAGAAATGTCAAGTATTTCAATGGAGTTACCTTAGGTAAAATGCAGGATTGGTAATTTCACTAGGACAGAAGTAACATCAGTCTCTGATGTTGGTTTAAATGGTGCTGAGCAGCCAAAGAGGAAGTGTAAAATTAAGATGAAAAGTGTAGCTTGGATATTAAGTCCATAAGAAATTTCGGACATGTCTACTTTTTTTTACATGTTACAAGATGTTGTGGAAGCATTAATGGAAAATGTGCTATCATTTAATTTTGGCAGATCTACTAATGATGATTTTATAGGAATCTGAACTGGACATTATTTTATACTTTAACGTATGCGTTTGAAATAGATTCTGGTTGTAGTTGAAACCAAAAAGGGTTTTGCCCTTAATAGCTGGGACTACAACCTGGATAATTTTGGATTTTTAGCATGCTTTAGAAGTCTGTAGAAAGGTGACGTACTTGTTATAAATTGCAGTTTAAGGTTCTAGGTATAGTAACACAGGGAGTTAACCCAGTTAATTTTATTTGCAGGATACCACACGGTGAACTTTTAAGATAAATAATCATCTGTTGGATCTTGTCTATTCTTTAAAGTTACACTCGGTGTTTGCTTGATTTAAACCGAACCCCGATAACTAAGGAGGAAAAAATTATTAAGAATCAGATCATACTGCATTCCTTTTGGTAACTGATGTATTTTCCAAAGAGGAAACTTAGAGTCAGATGTAAGAAATGGAAGCAGAACTTACCAAGATGGGGTGGACTGCCGGGGATGGTCAGAGTAATGGCTTTATGCTACCAAAGCACCTTGGCACTTTGAGGGTGCAAACATGGTGGTAGCTGATGGGGAGGAGGAAAAAGAGAGGTCTTGATTCCAGTGCTCCTTTATGTCTTGTAATACAGAATGATGATTGATGGCTAAGTACTGGATGTCAGTTCCTTGCTACGCTGTATTTCTCTAACAGTGTATACAATAGTTTTGTGTATGACTCACCATGAATAGCCATTTGTAACATGTGCTTTGTCAAACACTTCACAGATAAAACAGACATTTTGAGATAGTGTGACAGATACTGTACATTTGGTACATAGCCAATGAGGTAGGAGACAAATGAACATTGCACATTCATTCTGGGGCTGATATGGTGGGTTTAGTGTAATGGATGTAATGCATTATTATTACATTATGATGAACAGGCTCTCCGCCGGCATTACAAATGGCATTATTTAAAACAGCTATATTTTTATCTAGAGCAATGTTTCTCAAAACAGGAATCCCTCAGGAGGAGGCTTAGGCAAAGCCATCAAAGCTAGGATAAATTTCAAAAAAAGAGAAACATTGGTCGCTCCATTTTGTTTAATCTGTATTGGAAATCAGCAGCACTGGAATCATCTGTCATTTGTCGGGCAGTGGCACATGCAGGTCGGACCCTTCAGGCAGGTGTGACAACTCCCCTTAGCTCCCCCACACCTTTTGCAAGTGCAGCTCAGTCTGTTCTGAGACATTCCCCAGTGTCTGTACCTCAGTCCTGGTCTTGCTCCTTGCTCTTGTAAGGCTCTTGCAGACACTGGCTGCACACAGCTGGGGCCTCCAGCAGCTGCCTGTGCAGGGGTCTCCTGGGTCTGCCTCTAGAAAACCTGTGCCATCTTCACATCCTCTAGATTCTCAGCTGCTCTGCAGGCCAAAAAATCTGCTGGTTGCTTTAAATGATGGCATCCCATCCCAGGCTGCTGCTGGGGTTGCTGTATTGCCCACAGTCCTGAGAGCATACCTAATTCTGCCCCTTGGCACATTTCCTCTGCAGGTGAGTGCAAGGAGACAGGAAGCAGATTCATGGTGTGATTTATGACTGCAGCTCCCAAACAGACCCTTGCAATGGCAATGTATTAAAGGAGTTGGGCAGGGAACCAAATCCATGGATAGTGAAGAGTGGATCTATCTGCATTTAATTTAATTTACATTTCTCACTGAACAAAGGTGGCAGTGGCAAAGCATCTTTTTTCCCCTCTACTGCATGTGCAGCGTGCATCTTTGAAATGCATCACTCTTCCCATTTCTATTTCTTTCTGGGAATGGTTCTTGCACACTTCTCTTCCAAGATTGTCCTTTGGGAGGTTTGCATATCATTTATGCACCTTTGGGGAAAAGTGTTGCCTGAGACTAGAAATGTGGGCCAAGCCAAGTGTGGCCATTTTCCAGCCTGTAATTGCATTATATTTTAAGGTGAAATGATTTTACAGTAGTTATGCAAGAAACATATGTAATGTATATATGTACAACTTGTGTAATTCATCAGGCATTGGAAGCAGAGCAATTTGAAATAAAAAGTTGGCTCTCACCTAAAAACGAAAGGAAATAATATTGAGCAAAACAAAGAAAAAAGCTTCTGCACTGAACTTTGGACGTCAGCAAACCCATTCTGAGGAGCATACCCATGTCTTCATGACACAGTGCATTAGTGTCATCATATTCTAAATATGATCATGACTTCCAGCTCAGGATATGAACATTGGGCTTCCTAATAAAAGCAAAAGAAACATCTTGTGAAATTAATTTGTTGCCATTTTGATATGCTGGATATTCTATGGGAAATATTAATTTAAATTTCAGTTGTTCCATAGACTGTACACAGAAAAAATGACTGCAGTGTATTAACATAAATCATCAAAAAGTCAGAAGTTGGATTTACTAAGTTTTCTTGGAGCCCCTTGGAAAATGTGCTGATTTTTGTTTCTGAGAGCTTGTGCTGCTCTGGTGAGTGATATCACATGTGGTGGTGAGAGCCATGTAATTAGTGTGTGTTTCTTAGGCATCTTTGACCACTCATCTGTCTCTTCCAGAACTGCCTTTCACAGTTTCACAAGTTACCATTGGTTTTTTTTTTTACTTTTCTTTTCTTTTTCCTCCTCTGAGCACTTGCAAACTTTCCCAACATGCCTCATTTGTTTTGTAATGTAACGAGCATATCATGTTGAATTATTGACTTCTCATTGGGATGAATGACATATTGAAAGTTATTTTGAATGATTCCTAGGGAACAGTTCTCAACATATCTTTTTTCCTGTCTCCCAAGGATATTTTCATGTTACTGATTGTTTTCAGAATTCTTATATTTCTGTTTCTGTTTAATTGTTATTGTACTGTACAATACATGATTACATAAACACTCTCATACATGGATCTTGATGCAGGTTTTGATCCTGGAATAATAAGTTTTCTGAGGATGAAGACTGTTTAATAATAATGTCTATAAAATGCTGCATTTACTTATGGTGTACAGATATTTTATCAATATTAATGAATGTGTAATTGAAATTAGCAGGTTCCTTTGGAAAGGTAAACTATTCCCTTTGTGTTTTGGTTTTAAAATAGATCTTTGTTTCTTAAAACACACTTCTAATCTGTCATTCTGCTGGCATATAATTCCCCTTCTGTTCCCCTGAAATTCAGCCTTCTAACTTCTATACAAGAACGATCTCAAGAGAAATAATTCTGTTTAAAAGGGGTTGCTTTTTTTCCCCGGACAGTTTTTTGTGACTTTCCATCTGAGAGTCATAGTAAAATGGCTGAAAGTTTGGATCCAGGTCTGAGGAAGAAAATATGAACAGGGGCTTCTAAGTGGTACTATCAGGACAAAGAGAAGTTACAGACACATCTATGAATGTCCTATTTGTAAAGCTGCTGGGCAATAATTTTTAGGAATGTTTAAATCACAGCCTTTTATTGAATGGTGACAAGTGGGGAGATACTGCCATGGAGCTTTGACTGTTCTGTGATCATTGAACCTATAGCTCCCATACAGGGTTATTTATATTTAGTGTCAGAGGAATCCAATATGATCATCTATCCCAAACAGCATTACACAAGCCAGAGAATGGAACTTCATATGCATTGCTGAGAGCCTCCTATTTTTTTCCATGTTAAATTATATAAAGGCCTTAGTTAGTCTAAGTATCATGGTGAATCCCCTACATCTCCGGTGAAATGCTCCAACAGCCAATAACCCTCTTGAAATCAGTGTTGCTAATATGAGCTGTCATTCTGTCTTCCCCTCTTCAAGATATATTGCAGAGCTCCTTGCTATCACAAATGTCTTCCTTATGTTGTGACCTGGAGTCTGTGGTCAGTCACCACTTGGATTTGTCTGTGATGAACTAAATGGGTTGAATTTCTTCAGTCTCTTATTATAAGACAGTATTTTCAAGATGTTGAATCACTTTGTGGCTCTCATTTGAGCTATCACCAGTTTGCTGAATTCTTCTGGGGAGCTCCCAGTGTACTACTTACGGTCTCACTAATGCTATGTGCAGAGGGTAATATCAGCTCATTACTCCAACTTGCTATATGCTATTTCCCTGCTTATGCATTAAAGGATTGTATTAGTTCTCTTGGCCACTGTGCCTCCTTGTGAGATTTACGGCTGGGAGGACTTGGATAAAGCTCAGAGATAATCAGACAGCAGTTGGGAAGACTTTTTTCACTAGTAATGGCTGGGGTTCCTTCAAGAAATTTGTCAGCGATCTGGAAGTTTTACAGTAGTGATAGAAATGAGAGCAAGTTCTGGCTGCACCTCTCCTGGAGAAATACTCGGGTTTGCTTTCCAGCTAAAACACAGTTCATTCCTGTGGTGCCAAATTCTACAGCTTTCTTTCCAGACCCAGAAGAGCCACGACATCACGCATATGCATCATGCAAATACAATCCTGCTTGCTTAGCTCCACAGCCAGGCAGTGGCTGCTGCTCCCACGGCATTGCAGAGAATTAGAAAATTATGTGCAGTCTTCTCTGTCTTTGCTTGCAGAAATACCCACAGTGGCTTTATTTTTCCTACCTCTGTGGCTCAGAAAATGCTTTTAACTCATTTCTCCCCATATAAAATGACATTTTGAGGTCTAACAAAGTCCTCAAATGAATTAGCAGGGAGCCCTCGTGTGACATTACTGGTGCCATCGTGAGATTGTCCCCTTCTGAAGCAGTAGAAACATACTGCCCATGCAACCAAATGCCGAGCAAGCTGTATTTTTTTCTGGTTGCCAATGTGTTGACCAGGAAAGTGGCCATAGTAGAGAAGGCTTCGACCTGTTTAGTTTTGTTGTTGTTGTTGCTGTTCTTTTTTGGCTTCAAGCGTTTTTTTGTTGTTGTTGATTATTTGGGGATTTTTGTTGTTGTTGGTTTGGGGTTTTGTTTTTTTGTTGTTTTTGTTACACATTTTTCATGGTTTACAAAAAATAGAATAGCTAAAAGGGTTTTGTAAAAATTGTGACAGACAATTATTTTCAATAATATCTTATTTCTAGTAGAGATTTTGCTTATGAGTAGTGCCATATACTTTCATGGAAATCAGCAGTTTTTGGTTTAGGGTGTCTGGGCTATACATAGTAAAGGAATAAATCCTGACTAAGAAAAGGATGCTGTTATGACCTGAAAACCATTGATTAATCTTCACATATAATCAGAAGCAGGTCTGTACACTCACTGAGAAACTCTTCCGGAGTTTTGAATTGAAGAATAGTGAAAATTGCTCGTGCAAGGTGAATACTGGTGGTCAGCAGCTATTTTCAGTAACAGCTCAACTTGGACAAAACAGGTATGTCTTATGCCTGCAGTTTTTTCTTTGGAGGTTTGGATCAGGAATTTCTCAGTTCACTCTGTCTTGTTTTTCTGTTATGTTATAAAATGACCCTGTTCTTTGTCATGTGATTAGATCCCAGTCAAAGCCAGCCTCAGACATGCACCAGCCATGCGTTTTTCCCCTTTTGGTAAAGAAAATGCAGAACCGAGTAGGTGCAAAAGTGGTGATTTAATTTTTTTTTTCCTTTCTAAATAGGTTCAGGGAACAAATGGGTCTTCATAGGAGTACAGTGGGCACAGGTACCTCATGAGCACAGGTTTTGAAGGAGGATATTGTCAAAATTGCACCTCCTTCCCTTGTGATTTCCAGACTAATATGAAAAATAGTTTCTATGAGGCTGACAGAGTAGGCAGATGCTGTGAACTGCAAAAAACTCTTTTCTAAACCTTCATTAGAAGAGTAAGGAGCCTTCTTTCATGCGTTAAATGATTGTCTAAGATTATCCCAAGGTCTGAATTAAACTTCATCAGGCTTCCTTTCTTATGTCATGCATTTTTAAATTATTTTTATTTTTAATAATTAGAAAAGTTTAATGGATGACATTGGTTAAAAAAGCCATCATAGTGAACCTTGCTTTCATTTGTTCAAAAAGAAACTCTCCACTATTTTCTTGTTTTGCCATTATGGTTAGTTACCCTCCAGTTTCATCCAGATCATTTGTGCCCCTGTTGGGGGTAAAATTTAGAAATTACAAGCTTCATTGAGTAGTGCAGCATACAAAGGCTTTAGTTTAATATCATAAAATCTCTTACTATGGCTTACCTGCAAATTGTCATGCACCTGTTTTGTTGAATAGAAATAAGTCAATTTAGTACACTTGGTTTAGAAAGGTGCAAACCTCTCAGTTAAAAGAAGGCAATTCTGTGTGATTTAAATCAGCTGTGGTGTTGCACAGACCTAGGTTTGACTAAATCAGTTTAAAATTTGGATTTGGGAAAAATGTGTTTTCCCAATTAAAGGGGCATATGATTCTTTCATGCATGCCTGATTTTGTATCCAGCCACACGATCAAACCCTTGTGCTTTGGTCTCATTTATTTTTGATTTTATTTTTGATTTTATTTTTATTTTTGATTTTATTCTTATTTTTTACTTTTTTTCCCCTCCCCCTGTTTGCATGCTTGAATTACTAGATCCTAATGAAGTATAAGGCATGCTAGATTTCTGTGCTCTGTTGGCAGTTTGGGAATGACAAATGAAAGCAACTAGTCATTCCGTTTTCCTGCCCATCTGCTTTAATCATTAAAAAGAAAACCCAAAGAACTTTAATTTTTATTACAGAAAAATAGGAAACTTATAATTGGGTTTAAGTCTTGGCAGAGACCAAAATCATCCTGTGTTCTACATGACCCAACTCTACATTTTGTGCTTTTCACAAATGGGCACCAGCAGAGCAGCAAACCTCTGCACTTCTGATGCTCCTCAAAGGCGAGTTACTGCAAATGCTGCAGCAGTGACAGCTTCATTCTGCCCAGCCTAGAGCCTGTACTCTTAAGTGCTGTGAACGCTTTTATTTTCCTAACAAAATGCGAGGCCTTGAGAAAATAAGGGAATCAGAACACATTAATCAGAATTACCAATGTGAAGACTGTGACAGAAATTTGAAAAAAACCCAACCGCGTAAACAATGGTTCCTCTGTAAGAAAAATCATTTCAACCCAGTAAAAAATTGATTGGTAATTCAAACCAGAAATTGCCCTGACTGTTGAACATATATTGAAATATTTCATGGGCTGTTTTATCATTGCAACTTGTTGACATTATTTTGTACTTGTAACTTCATAGACCATAGCCATTTATCACATCAGCATCAGACATCTGCACAAGCATTTGTCATGCTGCTGTTGATTTTTTTTCTTTTTCTTTTTTTCTTCCCCCTCTCCTCCCCCTTGCCACCCGTTGGCTGATGGAAAGCTATAGCTAACAGAACAATACAGTGGAATGTGAAGGCTATCATTAGGGGGCAAAAACAGACTTCAAAGAGGAAGCACATATGGTTTTGACTTTTATAAAAATGGCAGGTGGACATGAAAAAAGGTTGACTTCAAATTTATTTTCATGATAGCTGCAACTTCTTAAAAGTCCAAGGTGATTAATTTTCAATTTGGCATTCCTAATATCTGAAATAAGATCACAGTTTTACAACTTCCTGAGGCAGAGAATGAGAATGACGAGGTCGTGTTGGTATAAACCAATGGCAACCCAAAGCAAGAGGGTTCTTGAGGATCAAGAAATATCTTGCAAAAGGCTTTCCAAAAGTAAAGCATGTATATAAAACAGAACATTTCTGAAGTTAGCCTGTTGTGAAGCATATGTTAAACTCAAGGAAGTTGGGCTAGATTTGAAAGGAGAACCTTTCATTTATAGACTACTAAGTGTCACCTGCATTCCTAACTGAAATAGCAGTTGAATACAAAAGACTTGAAACAAAATGAAACACCACCACCACCACCCGAACAATGTTGCCTTTCCCCTTAGTGATAGGTGTTTCTTTTTATATGAAGGAATACATGACACTTAATTTTCATTTCTGCATTATCATATGTCATTTTAAATCTAGCATCTGAAATCCTCATGGCTGGAAAGCCAGAGCTCTCTGCACCTGTGGGTGACTTGCTGATGATGTGAAAGAAAAAGCAACTGTCATTGCTAAGTACAAGTTGAATTTATCCTTCTTATAGATGCTGTATATGGTATTTTAATTGAAAAAGAATGTTAGCCATCTTGCCTATATATGTTAATATATTAAAACCAGTAGATTTGACAGAAAATGTTTCTGGTGGGATATTCTGTTCAGTGCTTCTCAGAAGTATGTCAGCGCTGTTACCTATGGCTCAAATGTAACTGCAGCCTACACGTGACTGAGTTTGGATCCCTATCCCAGCTTTGCTGCTACTCTGATGAGAAAATTTCTTCTATCCTGGTTCCTGCTAATTCACTTCCTATTTCTTGCATCTATTTCTGAAATTGTGGGCCACTCCGAATGTGTCATGACTAAAGCTCACCCAAAAGGGCATATATCTTGACAAAGTATAAATGATATAAAAATAATGATGGTATCTTACATGGATGATTATTTATCATTACTTCTAAAGCCAGTGTTGTATCAGGGTCGGATATATTACAATAACACAATTCTTCAGCAAAATCGACCAAACAAACAAACAGAAAACCTCCAAACTTTCTTCTGTCTTGTTATTTACCTTCTGAAAGTGTCAAGAAAGGCTTAGTTTTCCCTAAATAAAAAATAATTGAATGTCTTTTATCAAGAGGTTGGAACAACAATAGGACTGTATTCTGGAAGTTGCCTGCAGACTGGGACTTGATTATTTACTGCAGAAAGACAAGATTGCTGTTTCTTATAATCTTATAAACTCTCTCTGAGAATAGTACTATATTGTTTTCTCTAGTGGGAAGTATTATTTTAATATTTAACCTGAGACATTAAGCTGCTAAGTTGCACCAGTCCTCAATCAACAGTCTGCAGGAATGGCTTTGTAAGGTTTTCTTTTGAGGAATGGTCTTTATTTTATTTCAATCAGGGTTATGTGGGCTTTTTAGGGTGAACTAAATAGATGAGAACTTACATGAAAGAAATGAGATGTTGGTCCATGACAGCCCATCTTCTGCCACTGAATTTGAAGAAATAAATATTTTGTCAGCAATTTAATTTTCAGCGCTCAGGTTGCGGGACACAAGTCCTTCCTAGATAAAAGCAAGAACTTCTGGGTGTTTGCCTTCTATATGAGGCAAACACTCCCACCAGCCAGTCTTGCTGATAAAGCTCCTACCCAGTCCCCTCAGCAAAACCACTCTCTTGAGCACTTGGACAGAGTGGGGATCGTGGTGGTTGAACTCAGAATGGCCCATGCCCCCTTGCTCTCTGAGGTCTCATCAATTTCCTCTGCTGGAAGCCTGGTAGCAACATTTTCAAGGGTTCCCTGAAGGCAGATATGATCATCAAAGAATGTTTAACTTGAGCACACTTCTTCTTACATCTGAATCAGTTTGCCCAGCTTCCTCATGAGTATAGAAAAATGTTTCCTTTTGTCAGTTAACATAATATGATCTGGAGTGCTGTCAGGATCTGTCTTCAGACTACTTCCTTGCTAGACAATTTGTACCACTGGAACTGCAGAATAATAATAAGAGAGGTGCTAAGCCTGTCCAAGGGGTAAAAAATTGCAGCCACTCAGCCCTTCTATCTCTTTCAATGGGGTTTACTATCAGAATTCAGCACTGATATTTTCAGGAGCTGCTGAACAGATCCATGCATCTGCTCATAAATTTATTCCTAACTTACACAGAGGAATATATAAAAATCAAACTGCACTCTTTCCACTGACAATAGCAGCACACCCTTTATACTTGTAAAATTTTAAAAGCTTCCTCCTCTAGGAAAACGTGAACGAACCAGTGGCAGAGCTGTTCATTCATTCTAGCTTAGTTCCTCTTAGTTTCCTAATATCTGTCTTGATAGGAAATCATCAGAAAATTCTTCATTTTTCCAGTGAAAAATCAGTGTGGAAGAAGGGGTAGGAGAGAATAATTTTTGCACTGCAGAAAACACAGACTAGTTCTGTAAATACAAGACAAAAAAATCAGCATTTCCTTAACACATACACTATTGATTCAATGTTTGACCATAAATGGACTGGTTTAGCTTTGGACATCTTTGGAGAAAGCAAGCAGTCCCACAGCTGGTTTTGTTTAGCCAAAGCTCAGGTTTGACTCAGTTTTCCATATAATGTCTGAATGAATAAATTTGAATTAGACTTTGTTATTGTGTGGACAAACTTACACACAGGTGTCTTTAAACAAGGTATGTATGAAGCATCTTAATTATAAATTCTTTTCTTTATGTTAATTAAGTGAAAAAGATTGGTCTACACTGGAAAAGTATTGAGGTAGAAAAATGAGTTTGGGAATGTAGCATGGAAACAAAACAAGGGAAAATATTTTAATTAGAAATTGCAGTGGTCTCAGAATTATTATAAATCCAGTGAAAACCATAGTCTTCAATGTGCTATGGAGAAGGCAGACATGATCTATGAAAAAATATCCAGTCATCAATTAATTTTCTATTGAGAAAAAATATTTTAATCAAAACCACTTTTTTACCAGGCCTAGAAGGATATTTGATGTTTCGTTCGGTTGTGGTTTAACGCCAGCTGGCAGGTAAGCACCACACAACCCCTCATTCATTCCCCACCGATGGGATGGAGGAAGGAATGGTAAGGGCAAAAGTGAGAAAACCCATGGGTTCAGATAAAGACAGTTTAACAGCTAAAGCAAAGCCAAAAGCAAGCAAAGCAAAACAAGTAATTCGTTGAACACTTCCTGCGGGCAGGCAGGTGTTCAGCCACCTCCAGGAATGCAGGGCTCCTTCACACGTAATGGTGGCTTGGGAAGACTAATGCCATCACTCTGGATGTCCCCTCTTTCCCTATTCCCCCAGCTTTATGTACTGAGCATGGCATCATATAGTCTGGGATATCCCTTGGGCCATTTTGGGTCGGCTGTCCTGGCTGTGTCCCCTCTCAGCTTGTTCACCCCCAGCCTCCTCACCGGTGTGATGGGATGAGAGGCAGAAAAGACCTTTGCTCTGTATGAGCTCAGCAATAACAAAAACATCTCTGTGTTATCAACACTGCTTCCAGCACAACTCCAAAGCATAGTCTCATATCTCTGAAGATGCTTCATACCTTGATGCTCTGAAGAAAATTATCTCAATCCCAGCCAAAACCAGCATGAACTCACCCTCTCCAAGAATACACATAACACTGTACTCTTGGAATATAGGGCTAAAACTGCAATGTACTCTCTCTCGAACCCACAGAAGAGTCCTCTATAATGGTGCTGTTTTTGATGGACTTCTGTCCAATCTATTCTCCATGATCCTTGGTGCAGGAGATGCTTTATTCCTCAAAACAGTCTACTGCAGTTTTTCACTGTCCTTACATTTTCCAACATCTAATCTCTTTAAGTAATTTTAGCCACCTCACCCATCCACCAAAGACTCAGAGCAGAATAAGATCTTCAGCTATTTGAAGACCTACAGTCTACCTCTCTTCCTAACTAAATTAGTCTAAATTTTCCTAAATTTCTTCTTGTACTATATTGATACTGTCTCTTCTTTCATATCTTTGAGCACTCTGAAATTGGTCCACATAAAAAGCACCCCTAGCAAGTTATTTCTCATCCTCTATTTGTGCAGTCAGTTATTTATATCTGCCTTACATTTTTCTTAACTAATTTTTAGAATGTTTCACCAGTTTTCGAGATTGTTTTTAAGTCTGTGTTTGCTTTCCAGCATATCTATGTTTTGCTTTATGCTAAGAGCAAATTTAAGAAGCATACTCACGGATTAATATACTCGTTTTAGTCAGTGAATGCTTCTGGATGATCTTACAGTAAATGTAAATAAAAGGATGAGGAGCACATCTGCCTAATAATGTAGTAACAGAAATTAGAAGAAAAAAAGTGTGAAAGCAAAAGATTTCAAAGTCATCATTCACACAGGATGGCTGGAGTGTTGCTTAACATAAAAATCTAGGACCTGCATAGAAGCTTTTATCATTTGCTGGAAACCTCAGATTCAGAAGAAGTGGACTATTTTGAATAGGTCTTAAATAAAAAGATAAAGTATTAATTAGCATTTTTCAAATAAAAATCTGTAGTCAGTACACACAGAAATTCTCTCTACTGAGTCTGCATGGTTGGACAATACAATCTCCAGAGATCCCTTCCAACCTCTGCTATTCTGTGACAGATTTCAGAGGTTTCAATTTTAAAGATATTGCCCACTACAGTTTAGGAAGTAGTGCTATTGTCACATCAGGAGGTATCTCCAAGGCTCTAAGTTCTTGGATCATTTTAAAGTCTTAGGTCCCTTTTGCTCCCTTAGGAATTATTTCAAAATGCATGAGGAGACCATTTTCCAGTATCCAGTAAAAGCAGCTGAGAGAACACTTGAAAGACCCTGCATTCAAAGGAAAAAAAAAATAATTCTGTCTCTGTCTGGGAGGGGTAAGGTATGAAAAGTGCAAGAGTCCTTGCCTGTCATCAGGATAAATTGTCAGTAACATGCAGGTGCATATAAGTCAATAGTCATGGGTGCTGTTCATATCTCATTAAGAGAAGTATATGTGCACACCCAGAATATAGTTCCAAGTAAGCAAGGGTTTGCATGTGTGCTGAGAAAGATGTTGCACCTGATATCACTCTTGTTGTTTTGCCCCAGGTATAGCTAAGTGCCCAGAATTGTGGTGCTTTGTCCTCTGTTTTTTGAGAGCAAACTCAAAACGTTCTTCCATAGCTCCTGTTCTCCTCTTGACATGATGAAGAAATTGTAGAAACCATAAACCACTATGAAAGCCTAGTTTTACTATTTATTATTGCTAAGCATGAGAAGAGAAAGTCCCAGTGGTCTAATTGCTATTGTGGAGCCTCAGGAAAGCCAAGTTATTAAACAAAATTGTCTCTGCCCCTTATTTGATCAATTTCTAAAATAATTCCTAAAATTAAGATGTAAATACTTTTCTTTGTTTGTGATTCAGCTTCCAGTCGCTGCTAAAGTATTCAATTGAGGTATAACATTTTAAAGCCTTTTAAGAGCCAAATAAAATTATTACTTATAAATTATTAAAAGCCTCCCACAAATGGAAAAATACTTACTGAAAAGTCCTTCATAAATAATGTTCAAACTAAATTAAGTAGTAGTATAAGGAATGCATTAAAGTTTGCGAATGAGATATTAGCAGTGTGCTCCCTTAACCTCAAAGTTATGATAGCTGGAGCACTTGCTACCCCTCCGAAACCTTGCAACTCCAAGTCCTGGCTCACTCTGGGGAAGAAACATGTGGTGCTACTGGAGATTGGAAAAAGAGCTCGAGGTCAGGGGTCGACACAGTAAGGGAGTTTGCTCTTTAAGAGGTTATCTGTGGATCTGCAAAGCCAAAGTGCAATTGGGTTCTGTGATGTGATTTTAGTGAGTAATTGTATATGATCGTAGGTAGTTTCAAAGACAAGGTTGGAAGATTTTTCTAGCCTGCTTGTGATATCAATTCTGGGGAGTCTGTGTAGCTTGAGATGGACAATGCAGTTTCTTCAGAAATTGTCATCTGAAGTGATACAGCTGGTAACTGATTCATTTTAATTATAAATTTAGCAGACTGGTAATATGCTTTTTTCTTTCTCATCCCCGTGATACCTGTCATGTAAATCAGCAGCTTCATAGTCTTGTACATTTTTTGCCACTGCTAAAAACTCATGTTAGTTTTTGAGCTGGTTCTGCATCAGAGAAAATTTTGCATCTTTATTAAGACAGTACAAGTCACTGTAATTGATCTGCCTAGATATTCCTTTTTCTTTGGTCTATGAGTAGATAGTTTGCCAGTGGGTTATCAAGTTACTGGCTCTTGATTATTCAAAACAATGTGAAACAAACATTTCCTATTGTTTTAGTTGTTTAGGGTTTCCTTGATTAAGCTGTCACCGCTGTCAGTTATGTTCTTATAAGCCTGCTCGGATCTATTTCATGTTAAGAAAAAGCTCAGATAAATCCAGGAAAGCTTAATGTTTATCCAATGTGAAAATAATTACTCAAAAGTGTTATTCTTAATCCAGATAATTAGAGTGAGGAAGGAGAGATCAGTGTCATTGTGAATTATGCCCTGGCAATTGACTCTTGGTCCTTGTAAGTTTCAGGTGAAGATGTGAATGGATAAAGGTTAGATTAACCATAATCCAAAGTAGCTGCAACCTAAATCTGTTATGATACAAGGATGATCACTTAAAAAGAGCAGGATTGTGGGATTGTTTCTGGTTGGATAAGATGCCGCTCGACTGGGACTAGTCTTAAAACATGCTTAGCATCATGTCACTGCAGCTGTAAGCACTTGTGCACGGTTTCAGGCTGCCGCAGACTGCGGGGCTCTCCCTGCACGGTGTAATACTACACTGCCTTGCAAGATCTGTACTTTACATTAACATGCTTTACCCTGTGTTTCATGGAAAATAGATGGTAACTATGTAGAGTGATTTGCTCAATGATCAGTTCTCTGTGCTGTTAAACATATTTCTTTGTGTTCCCCATTTGAAACACTCTGTGCATCTACATGTAGTACAGTGTACAATTGTACAGGTACACAGTTATAAAAATTGACTGTTAAAAAATGTAAAAGAGAAAAAATGTTTACCCTCTATTTTAGTTTATACCATGATTTTGTAGGGTTACTAATTATTAGAAAAGAAAAAACATAACAATATATTCTATGTAAGGAAAAGGCTTGCAGTTGTTTTTCTCTTTGAAGTTGCACAGTTTTCAGAAATCCATTATAAATGAACAAGACTAAATCAAAACAAATTCACTTTGAATGCAGGAGAAGTAGCATTAAAAAGGGGACATGCGAGTATTAGCACATACTGCAAGCAGAAAGTGATTGATGCTTCAGACTTCCCTGTTTATAGATATGGACACAATGGTGGCAGCTCAGATGACAGTATGTGTGGTAACTTTCCATAAATATATAGACTCTTGAATGTCAATGGTTACTTATTGGGAATAACACTGCTGAAAGAGGAAGAGAAGAGGGTGAAAGACAGGCCATTTCTTGAAAAACAGTACAGGAAATATTTGGTCTCAGCAGAAAATTTAATTGCATGGTCCAGTATTTCTCACTCTTTCAGTACAAATGGCAAATTAGGTAAAGAGATATTTTTTCTTACTATTCAATTTTTGCAATCAATTACATGCATTTATGCTGAAGTGATACATTTGTACAGATCTCATTCATCCTTGCTGGAAAACTGGAAGCAGCATTCCTTCATGCATGGCCAAGGTGAGGAAATAGTTAAAAAAGTAATTAATGGAATGCAAAAGCTAATAAGAGGAAAGTACTTTAATACACACTTGAGCTAGAATCTTCTCTGTGAATAATTAAAATTATTTAAAGTTCATTTCTGGATTTTTAATAAAGTATGTCTCAATAAGACTTGTTCCTGGTTTTAAACCTTTCTACACTTAACTCACTACCTTCTTTTTGTAATTATTTTTACAATTGTATTAATTTTTCTTAAAAGGAGGTTTAGGTAATGTTTATGTTTGCCTGTGTTTAAAAGTAAATTCTGAAAGAGGCATAACATTCACAGGTTTTGTTCCTAACATCAAAATTATCCATTTAGAGCATCACGTGAAAGTGTTATTTCTAATGCAACATTATATGCTATGGATTTGTGTCTATATAACTATTGTGTTCTCCTGCACCCTAAACTCCCTGCCTTTAAAATAATGTTTCATGGAAGTGCATGTCACTAATAAAAATTTTCAGACTTATGTCAGCAAAGATTTCAGGGCAGGGATTTAAGTTTTCAAGCTTTAGAATAGAAGTCAAACTCTAATTAAAATAGGGCAGGAAAAAACTTCCCCGCTTGATTGCTTATTACAAGGGTGTATAGCACAGTTTCCTCACACCTTTCAGCAAAGGCTTTCAGTGATTGATACTGAAGGGACCCGTGGTCTCATGTAACATAGTCACTCCTAAGTTAAAGAGGAGTGTAAGAGAAATTCCCATAATATAAAGGGCAATAAGAACTAAATGTAGAATTGCTAACGCAAGTTCTGACTGAAAATATTAACATGGAAAAACTGGTTAATAAGGCAAAACATCTCGTCAGGATTGAAACTGCAGAGAAGGCAACATCTGGACATAGGTGGGGAGTGCAGTTTTCCTTAGTGGAAAAGATGAGTTGGGATGAAAATGAAATGATAGAACTCAAAGTTGAGCACTCTCAGTCCCTTCTGCATTTTACAAGTAGACTGGTAGACAGATGACTCTTTAAGTCACAGAAATGTCACTGATATATAAGGAAAATTAACAAAAAAAAGGAAAATAACACTAGTCAAAACCTTGAAAGTTTTAGAAAATTAAAAAATCAGTGAAACAAAACCTGAAATGGTACCAAATATAGTGTATTGAAAAGAAAGAGAAAGTCCTGTGAGAGTATTTGTAGTGTCCAAGACCACAGTCAACAGTGTACCAGTATCTGTAACTTTGGGTTCTTTGAGTAGCTTGAAATTGCTTAACTGTTAGGGATCATAGAAACTAATAGTAATTAACACAAAGGAGATAATATAACTAGACATATCAAAAGAGAAGTAATGAAAAAATTTAAACATCAAGTTGCAAATAGTCACAGAAAATAGAAAGTTTTGCTCTGAGGAAGTTGAAGTAGCTGGTAAAAATGTGACATTTATCACTTTTAAGCAGCTTCGGTGTTGAACGATGACCAGGCTCTGTCAGTTTTTTTGAGTAGTGATGATCCCAGGAAGCTCAGGGAATAGGAAAAGAGTTTCTGATGAATCAGGCTGACTTTTGCTACAGGGTGAACAGATTGTTTCCCTGTTCAGCCTCTCTGAGGTCTGGAAGCCATACGTCAGTGGAAAAAGCCTTGGCTGATTTCTCTAATTTCCCAGGATTAGTGGGGTTTTAAGCGAAAATTATGATCTTCTGTAACTTCCATTAGTGCACCAGAAAATGTAGTTCAAGAATAAAACAATTCTTTTATTGACTTTAAATTTTATCTTACTTACTTGCATATTCAACATGCATCAACCAGCTACAGTAGTGTTTCAGAATTTTATGAATTATTATAAAATAATACAGAAAGAAATGTTAGAATATCGCTTGTTCTGAGACAGCACAGTAATTTACTGACCATGGACAATTAAGAAAGAAGTAGGTACCTAAGGACAGCAATGAAACCAGTGCAGATTAGTCACAGCTAATCTATTCTTGTAACCCAACAGAGCTTTCCAGTTTCAGAGAAAGAGGAATTTTGCTTGTGTTTAAGACTAGTTCAAAGTGAATTGAACATTCATGTAATTGTCATTGAACATAATTCAAGTTTCTTAACTTGCAAGAAATTGAAGCATTTTTAACAAAAATTGTGGAAATGCATAAAACGTATTTATTTCTAGAACATATAAATGGTTTTGTCAGTGTTTTCTAATATTTTGTTCTTCCATCTCACTAGACAAAAATAAACTTGTTTTCTTGGTGTTTTGGCAGAGAACATAAGTGACTGTTTTGAATCACATGAGAAGTACATTTTGTCCATTAGCCTGTTTCTAACAGTGGCCAGTAAGTTAGTACAAGAAAATGTCCAGTAGAGAATATTTTCCATCTTCTAATGATCTCAGCTTTAGAGATTTCTTTTCATAGGCGTTACCATATTGTTGTATTTTAGTGCCCTTGATAGTCCTCTGTTCATTAAATTTGCCCAGTTGCATTTTGATTTTATTTACACTTGTGGCATGATGCAGCAATGACTTAGGTTAAACAACTAATGTAATTACTGATTATCTGAAAAAAAATAATTCCTGGTAAAGTGCTTCTTTTAAATGGACTGCCTAATAATTTAATTTGATATTCCCTAATTCTCCTGATGTGAGACAGTGGAAATTTTTACTTGAGAACATAAAGAGGGAAAAAATTCTCTTGCACCATGTTTTTACAGTGCTGAAGGGTCCCAAGTGTAATTAATTTATCTGTCTAGAGAATGGCATTTGTATTTTTGTTCATTCTTTGTCATCTTCTTTGTATTTTTTCCAGCTTTGCTATATTTTTATGGACAGCATCCAGTCTTCAAGAAGTGGCTGCTACACCAATTACTTGTACTACCTTATTTTATTTAGAGAAAAAATTTAAATATTTTATTTGTATTTTTTTCTTTTGCCACACATTTAGCTGGTGCTTACTGTCCACTATGTGTCCACAGTAGCCTTCCTTAAACATGACATTATTATCTATCATGACATTATTTGGATTGCCTTTCCTGTCTATATTTTATTTCATATTCATTGAGAGTAAATTTTCTTTCCCAATCTTGTAATCATGAGATTTTTCTGCAACAAAATGAGTAATTTTTGTGCTGTCAAAATTATTTTTGAAAGTCATTTATGAGGCAGTTGAACTGCACAGAATTCTGTAATCCACTGACAACTGTCCTCCATTTTGAAATCTGGGGGTTTTTTTCAGTCTGTTTCCCTATTTCAAAATATTTTATTTTAATTACATGGCCTTTTATCTTATTTTGCAAAAGATTAGCTTAAAAATTACTGGCGAGGACCCCATTTTTTTTTTCATTTTATTAAATTAATGTATTTCCAGCCAATTTACCTGGCCCAGAGATCTGTTTCTAGTTCTGCTCCAACTGAGCACAGACACATTCGATTAAAAGGCTGGACAACCTGTACGCAGCTTCAGTTTGCGGTCAGTGCTCATCTTGCTCAGATAAACTTTTCCTTCTGCCCAAGATCTTTGGGAAGATAATGGTTGGGTTTTAAGTTAGAGGATCAAATCTTACATTTGGTTTGAGTTGTGAGCAGCATGTCAGTTTGGTTGCCATTTTGTTTGGCTGCTGCTTCAGCAAGAATAATAAAATACAAAGGAATTTATTTCCTCCAAATTGGAAATTCTTGTCTTAGTAAGGATTTTGAATAGCACTGAGTTCTCCCTGAAGCTCTCCATCACAAGTATCTCCTTTATATGCAATTCAATAGCCTATGTTAAGAAACTAAAACTAATAGCAAATTATTTATTTAACTGTGTCTTTTGATTACTGTTTCTTCTCTCCTGTGTTACGTGGAATCAGCCTTGCAAGATTGTTCAGTAAATTCTCATTACTGGGGTAGGTTTTTAGAAAACTATATTACTCCAGCACAGGTTGTTTTGTAGATATTGTAAATATTTCCTGCATTAGTTTAATGAAATCTGAATATGCCTAGTTTAAACAAGAGAGGTAACAACATAAACACCTAATAGTGTACACATATGGATATATTTTTAAAATGGAGTATAAGTTTCTAAAGGTACTGTTACTTATGATAAAACCTTTTCTGCTCTAAATGGCAAAATGACTGAAACAACATTTAATAGACACAAATGCATATATACAATAGAAATTTCACGAGAGTAAACACAACTAGCCGTGGCCTGCAGTTTGTTCTGTTTCATTGTTCCGTATTAGTACTGATGAATTGTAGCTTCTGCCTTCTTCACAGTCCCTGCACACAGAGAGTTTTGCTGTTAAGTACGAGATGACCATGAATGCTTGAGTCAAGCAGGCTTCTGTCTTGTTACAAACGGAAATTAAAGAAAATTATTTTGTAGAATTTGCAAGTATAAAATTGCTAAGTGAATTAATGTGTCTTGTTCTAAAAGAAATTCATTCAGAGGCATTTTGTAGTGAAATCAATAGTTATGGCATTTGAAAAAAAGTCTGTGTTCCCTAAATTTGTGTGGGTTTTCCCTCAAATGGAAAATCTCCCACGTATGATGTATTTCAAGGCATTATTGATGTTAGGGGTTTTTTTTGACTTCTCAATTCCATTGTGGCTGCAGTCTTGCAAGCCAAATGGGACACTTACAGTCATTTTTATAGTATGAAACTAATAATTTTATGTCCTATTGTATGTGAAATGTTTGAACGTAATGTTTGATGTTTGAACTAATAAATCCTATGATCTCTGCAGTGACCCTGTCAGGTGATTAATGTACATTTTGGACCAGCAAAGTCAAATAAGAAATTTTCTTTGGTTGGGCCACCTGTCCCAAAACATGTACCCTACGGCATACTATTTCTGGAGCTCATCCTATTCATTGTCATGCCCATAAAGAAAGCTTTTTGCAAATTCCACAGGTCTCACGTATGGCAATAATAATCTAATATATAATGCAGAGAGAGAGTAGAAAGAAAATCTGTTTCTGTTTTTGCATGCTCTTCAAATGCAAGTCTTTCAAATACTGCAAGATACAAGGCTGTGCTCATTTTGGTATTTCTCATGTGCCTGGTAGTGTCTGGATGCTGTTTGCTCCAATGAAGATGAAGTTCCTCTATTGAGAACAAGCTTTCTTGTAAGTTTTCTCAGGCTTTCTAGTTCTCATCAAAGGACTATTACTGCAAAATTTTTTATGCATTCCTGATTCCCATCCTAATAATGAAAAATATGCACAAAAAAAGATCATAAACCAAATTTATCTGCTTGTTTCAAATTAGAGCATTCAGGCTAGCTTTAGTTTGGAACTTCAAGTGCTATTTCAGGTAATTTCTAGCTGTTTCTGAAATAATTTACATATGATAAATTTATTAGGAGTCTGATTTTCAGGTAACCTCTTGGGTATGTTCTTCTTCCCCAGCTTAAAGATGAAAGGTTTTCAAATAGACACTACTCTTCTTTTAAACAGGTCTGAGATGTGGCACTGTACACACACTCTACTCTTTCCTTTTACAAATTTCCTCTTGTTTCAAAGACCTAAAATAGTAACAATGCATTTCTGTTTTCTTTCTATGGCTTTCTATTGCTCTTTTTTTTTTCTTTTCCTTTTTTTTTTTTTTTTCTTTTTTCTTTCTTTTTTTCCTTCCTTTTTATTTAATTTAAAATTTACACTGGACCTACCTTGGTTTGTCACAGGTTACAGTATTGCATAGACCTCATAATCTGTAAATCCTTCTGGGCTCTTTTATTGTGCAGTTACCTCTGTGTGTGAGACATGGGACTCAAAATAGTAGATGGTGGCCTGAAATCCTGTTCCTAGATCCCCGTGAAAAATAGTGTCAGTCCACAGAGTCGAAGTTTGTACCATGAGTTAAGCACCTCAAAGGTGGTAGTACATCCCTAATTTTCTGTTCTGGAAACCTGAGGGATTCACTGCATGTGAATATATAGTGTGAATGTATAAACCAAGGCAGCATTAAATGCTAGAAAGCACAATTCTTGTTTCAGGTTCAAGGACTCTAAAACAGCTTGTCCTGTAGAAGTGAACTTCTGCAGTGTCAGCTTCACTGGCAAAATAAAGCAGTGAAACATAATTTAGGGGAGATTTGCTTTGTTGATCTACTCACAGGGGCCAAGTATAAACTCTTCCTCTTAGACTGTGCCCAGTCTACTATCCAAATCAGAAATTGTCTAGGTACAGGGCCAAAAGGCATTTCTGGTCCATGACTTCATACCGGTTGAAATACACCTTGTGTGCCTGAAGTAAAGTTGGTATTGCATCAATTAATGTTACTCATTCTGATATGGGATTGTTCCCAAAGACAAAGAAACATTTATGTGAGAAAATCTAGGTAATTGAGTTCCAGTAGGCATGCAGTGAATATAATTTGATTTTGTGGTACTTAAATTTTCATTCTGGACCTTTAGGGGTCCTAAACCAGAAAGGGGGAGGATCACGACCATGGCTTTTAGTGAGGGCTCCTGTTTAACTGAGCACAGCAGAACTGCAGAGGAGTGTGTCAAAACCAAAGTACAGTATATAATCATTTTCTTCCACAAAACCAGGCATGCTGTAAGCGTGAATTTGTTAAAACAGAAATAAACAAACCTAGATGTTTCTTTGTTTGGTTCTTTGAATGTTGATGCATCATTGTCTCATACAAGAAGCCATTGGGTCACCATCACGTGCTGTGACTATAATGCACTGTGTATGTAAATGTCTGCCTCTGAACAACGAGCCTATGCTCTTCCAAAATCGATGGAAATCAAATAACACTTTTAGGGTGCATTTCTTCTTTTAAGACTGATATCTAAAATTTGTCAGATGAACTATCCTGGACATCTGCCTATTTCTTTAATTTGAATATAAAGAGATGACCTGCTCCAATCTGAAGGTCTGTATTTTTGGCACCTAAGGTAGGGGCAATGAATCCTGCCCATTGTGACTGATAGGATAATTCTGAGGAAGGTTCAGGGAGAAAAAACTACAGCTGCAGTGTCTCTTAACTACCTACTGTGTTTATCAGCCCACTCAGAAAATGCTCAGAAGGTAGGTGAAGTGTGATGTATTGTTAGTTTTTTCTGTTTTGTCTTTAGGGAAAAGAGAGCAGCTAGAGAAATAATGAAAAAACTCTGTTCGCAGAGTAGCCCACAGCTGTAATATTAGGTATATCTGCCTATAGCTAGAGTAACTTTAGACTGTTGGGGTTTACTTTATCTTTACTTATTTTATTTTTAGGAGTACAATTTGCTAAGCAGAACCTGTACGAATATGCTGGTTTTGGCAAGCCCTTCTTTTCATGTCACATTATCTCATCCTTTGCCTGTCTCTTACATCCCCCCCATCTCTTGCTTTCTTTGCTAATGTATAAAACACCTGCACACCTCCTGACTGACTTTCTCTTAGAGGAGACTCCAGTGTTCGGTTAAGTCAGGGGAGACGTGGGGATTTGTGCAGTCCTCTCGCTTACGTGCTGCGGAAGTGATGACAGAATAGTCCCGACAGTCACTAGAGAAACTGACACATCACACCCAATTATGTGGCCTCCCCGGCCCCTCACGCCATTCTTCCCTGAAATATAAGCTTTCTGTCTCACACTCTATTTTTTTTTTTTTTTTTTAAGAAATTTGTTATGTAAAAGAAAAGGGAAAATGGTGTGTGGGGGTGGAAGGAGTTAGTGTATCATTCTAAAGAAAGCTATTATAGAGCAAATCTTCAGGGACATTCAATATATCAGCTTAAACATAATTTAAACACTTGGAAATATTATTTTTAGAATTCACACAGGAAAAAATATCAAATTTAAACTGATGATAATAGAGGACTGAAGCCTGGTCATTTACTGTGACACTGCCCATCAACTGTTGTGAGCTAGTGGGAGTTATTTGTCAGTAACGATAAAGTACAAATGCATACACTAATCTATATCTGCTGGGGATCCCCCACAGCGTTCAGCCAGCTGTAGAAAAAGCAGATTATTTTTCATGTTAGTACCTCATACGGCATAAAATGCAGTCATGATTTTCTTTCCTCATCCCTAGAACGATCTGTCCCTTGAAAGTGAGATTGCATGAGTGTCACAGCTTCCTTCCTTCTCCTTGTACAACAACAGCTGATACAGCAGAAGAACAAAACTGGCTTTCAGACATTTGATTGTATTTGTAAGAAGAGGAATAATTAGAAATAAAAATACATATTGCAGTGATAATTAGGTGCATTTGCCCTAAAGTTCGATTCCAGATTATAGACAAGGAGCAGTGATGACATTTTATAAAATTGCCTAAGAAGAAGCTCTCTCCTTTGAACTTGCATGGAAATTTTTATATTACAAGATCTACTGCAAATGGAGGTTTTTCCCAGAAGCTAGTAATTAAAGTGCACAAATGACCGTGATTTGGGGGGTTTTTTGTTCCTTGTTGTTTTCCCATCTTTAAGTTTTGACAGCTGTCCTATGACAGCAGAAATACAACATTCGTGTTGTGATTATTTAGCAATAATTGTAATACAAATTATACACATATCTTTGTTGTGAATTGCATAACAAGAACTTCAGAAGTTGTCAAGCAACAAAGACTTTCCCAGTGTTCTTTCCAGACTGAGAAAAGAAACATTCAAAACATACAGGATCATGAAAGAGAAAAAAAGCTAAGTCCAAGAATATGGAAAATGAATGGTTACAATCACCACGTGAGAAAATAAAGTCATCTGAAATGAGTACAAACTCTTAGTAAGAAGAAAATAATGTATTTCCCTGCCTTATGAATTATTGCAGCAGAAGAGCTTCTAAAGGAGAGATTGGTACGAGAGTTAAGCCCTGCGCACGTTTTTTGACTTTCTGCTTTGCAGCTACAGAAGTTCAAAAGGCTGGAACATCGGTGAACCAGCCTCCCAGAAGAGCTTGTGAGATGCCCCTCATCCCCTCTGCCTAGGCTTGACCAAGGTCTGGGGACAGTGTCCATCATCTCCCGGCTCCTGCAGCACTACAAGGGAAGCTCATGCTGTCTCAGCACCCCTGTGGCTCGAGGAGCCAACAGGCAACCCCAAAGTCCTCCTTTTTTTCCCTTTTCAACTTCTGTAGATCTGTGACAGGGAGAAACAGATTCATGCCACTTCAGTGAGCAATGTAAAATTAGGTAGAGTACCAACTTTTTCTTGGCTTCAGCTCTTTGACAGTGCCATAAGCCTTTGCATCCTACTCCAACAACTGCCACAAGCATTTGCTACACCTCTCTCCACCCTTGATTGTCTTTCCCCTTATTTGAAACTCTGACATGTTAAAACACCTGGTAAGCAGCTTTACAGTCCCTTAGCACTCAGACAGGCAAGGTGGCACTGTACAATACAAGAGGTGCCGTGTGTTTGTTGCTATCTGCTTGAGCAGGCGTGTTCATCTATCTGAAATGCCAGGGGCAAAGTCAGGATTTCTGCAGAGTCTGGAAACCCTGCAGACACAGGCATTGCTAACATGCATGAATTCTAAGCTCCTGAACCATGCTGGGCTTGGTATTGAACAGATTCATCGCACATAGACAGCCAGCTCCTCCCTTCCTCAGAGATGACTGTCCAAGTGTTTGGGAGGTCATTCATACCTGAACAGAGAGGCTGCAAATTTAGTGTAGGAGCTGTAAATCTAACACATGTATCAGTCTTGACCAGCTGTCCTTTGGACCCCTTGTGACAGCACCTATGACAGCTCCTCTTTTTCCTTCTCCCTGTGCTCCAGGTACCCTGATCCACCCAGTCAGTCTACCCAGACACAGTGTGGGTGATGGAGAATGGAACGTTACCTTCTATTGCAAGGAAAGTAACTGAAAACATTTCCCAGCCCACTGCACACTCAAGCCAAGGCTAGAATGAATCAGGTGAGACTTTATTTTATGTATTTCTCTCTATAAAAGCAATTTTTTAAAAAAATAATGCTTCATTAAATATAGCAAGAAAATATATGATTTTGCAAAAATTTGGTTAAATTTTTGTGGATTTATTGGAAAAAATCCAACAGTGATGCACGCTTGGAAGCTGCGTATCGAGGCACAATTTCATTCTTGTTCATATCAATTCATCCACTACTGTTTGAATAATGAAATGGACTTAGTCACTCAATAGCACAGAACTATTTATTGTATGGAAAGGTCTTTGCTATTTAGTGTGGAGATCCAAGAGATGCCAGCCTATTTTTCAGTACTGAAAGTTGTTATCAACTGATTTTTAACAGAACTCCTTTTAAAACCCTTTACACTTGATTATTTGCAAAGGTTAAAGAGGCACATTGGACTGTCTGGGATTTATAGAAAGCCAGAAATATTGTCTGGACAGATTTCTATTGTTTAGACAAGAACTGTGAAATACTCCCTGTTCAGTTTGCATCAACTGGCCAAAATCGTTTAGCCAGGCAAGGTGGCAAATGCTTGTCTGTGATACTGTCAGCCTTAGATTTGGTGATTCATTCACTGTGCATCCCAGCGGAGCCTCAGTGAAATGGGGTGTGATGATCAGTCTCCATAACACATCAGTTTTGTTATGGGTAGCCTGATGGTTAAGAGTTAATAATTGGCAAGATTGTCAGGGTCTTGCAGAGGGGATCTACCACACGAGAATCCAAAGAAATCTGAAGATTCAAAGTGGCATGTCAGACGTAGATGGAAAAAAAAGGAAAATTTTAATTTGAAGCCAGTTTTAGCAGTACAGTGGAGTCAAACTGGGAGTGGGTGATTTCGCCAAGGAGTCAGAGTATTGCAAGCATAGTTTTATATACTTCTTTGCTAAAGGAATAATGAGACAATGGTTATGTCCAACTGAATAGCCTGTGTCCAAAGTGCATTCGGTAGGGAGCAATGAGGTCTACACACGTGCCTACATGAAGGATGGCATTAGAAATGTGATGTTTAGACATTCAGGGGGATATGTACATTGTGCACGCAGAAGGTTATCTAATGATTTGGGCTGAAGCCTGCTTTGAGGGATTATCCATTCAAAAGCTGATGCATTATCCCCTGTTTCCGCTGTATGGGAATGGGTTACCCTTTCTGCATGAAACCACGCATTACAAATGTACTACATATTCTGCTGAAACTTAGTCTTAAGTTTGTGTTCTTTTCAGAAGCCCCTTGTCTTTAAAATTGTTGCCTGAAGTCTCCGTGGAAGGAGAGAAAAACACAGAATATATTTAGAAATACTTAAATATAACTTGAAATAGTTTTCCCACTCATTAAAAGTTTTCTTGACCCAAAATGTCAGGACCCACCAGTGTGAAAAGCAAGAGATGAATATCTCTTGTATCACCTTTCTACTTGTATAAGCCCCAACGCCGAGCCTGCTAGAACAGGAGGTGTCTGGAGTTAATCCTGTAACTACAACTGCTTCTTGCAACTCAGCGTCAGTGTATTTTGAGATTTAAGTCCACAATTGAGGAGGAAGAAGGAAACATTCCTGATGATTTTTTTCCATAGCAGCTGTTTGAAACTGTTAACATGCTTGTACCTTTAAAAGTAGATCCCAGGGGAAAGAGACTGAGAGGCAGATTGCAGTTAGAGGGCTAAGAAGCACACAGTAAATGTAGGTAAATTCAGAGTTTTTTCAGATAAATATGTCATTGATCATTAAGAGAAGAGGTAAAATTGTGTAAAGAGATTTGCACGCACACTTTTGGTTCTCCTGGGGATATATGGTGCACTTGCTGAACACAGGAAAAAATCCATATGTGCAAAAGATTGCTACCAAACCATCAATAAAAATGCAAAGTTGTATCTGAACATAGTCTTATAAAAAAAGATAATTTTTTCCCATTGGAGAACATATCTTTGATTAATCAAACATATTTAGCAATTATAATTTAGAAAACTATATGAAAATATGGATCTGTGTTTGATCACAAGTTTAAAATAATGGTTTTAAAATCACAATGTAGAAATTCTAGGAAGGCTGCACATAACTTTTGCATTTTTGAAGTTAGCTAGGGTTAGTGAGATATATCTGGGATACACTGTGTGTGACCTAGACTGTTTCTGGGAAAAGACTGTTTTCCTTTCTTAACCTTGTGTATTGTGAAGAGAAACTTTTGAAAGATGTGCCCAAAAATGTGAAGGGAAGACATACAGACAGATTGCACACTAATTTTTTACTGATTGCTGTTGTTTTTATCAGAAGATTTTATACATAAGGTTCTTATTGTCCTTGTAGAAAAAAGGGAGGTAGAATCAATTTCCTCTTTAACATATTGATAAACAACTCCAGATATAGTGGTAGGGGGAGGAGGAAACTACATTTACCTTTGTGTGACCTATATAGGAATGCTGGAAAAATTAATTCCAGAATATTATGGCTACATTCCTTTAAGTTGTGGATATGATTTACATAGTAGGTCTTCTTGAGCCGTCTAGCTTCTTTCATCTTTATACTGTAAATTGCTTTCATCCCCCGCCCTGCCCCCCCGCCAATCTGTATGCTTGAGGTATTGTTGTGATAAATTATGGAGGTACAGAACTGAAAATGGTGTGTAGATTGTCTAAGAAATTGAGTGCAGTCAGCCTTCAAAGTGGTGGATGATGTGCTAAAACAGCTACCTTCCCCTGGTCAGGTCGCACATGTCGTCAACAAGCAGCTGCTTTTAACTTTGCCTTTTGCCCAGAGCACTGAAAGCAGCTGGATTTATTGAATTAATAACTGCTCCATTTGGGGTGTTTTGTTTTCCCATGACCATGAAATCTGGCTATAATGTTAGCAAAGTGTAAGACACGTCTCCTTCACCAAACTAGGTGGTGTCTTTTTTTATTCTTCTAGACTACTTAATCTGTAAGGCAGAAAATAATTGCGAAACTGTACCTGTGGGGGAATAAAATGGTGAAACGTCTCTTGGTAAACAGAGTTAAGCAAAAGAGGAGAAGCACATAAAAATGAGGCAGCCGACACACACATGCTGAGTATGACTTTAGGGACACTTGTTCACGTCCTCAAATTCATCTCTTTGGTTGCAACGCTTAGTAGTGGTCTCTTTAAATCACCTGATGTATTTTAAACAGTGTGGGAATGTTAGTGGTAGTGGTCTGATAAATAGTTCATGTGCTTTGGACAAATTTTTTTCTTCTAGAGGCTCTGAATTTCATGAAACTCTTTGAGGAATGGACGCAGTGTGTTATGCAGATGGAGGTGGGTGAACCTGTGGCCTCTGGTTCCTCTGACCACAAAGGCATAAGGAATGTCCTACTACAGAACTTTGGGCCAACTCCTCTTAAGAGGCTTTTGTGTGGAGCTATTGTAGGTAGGGGTCACTCACTCTCTAGAGACAACTCATGAGGTAAAACCTTCAGGTTTTATGGGTCATGGCACATTTAGAGTAATCATTCTCATGTTATGGCTAGTAGTCTACTGCCAACGCGGTAGTTGTCTTGTTATTAACAAAAAAGTGCTGGAGTTGTCTTGTTATTAACAAATTTCTAAAAATTAATAAAATATGGGGGGAATTGTTTAGCTGTATTCTTGGGACAGAAAAAGAAAAGAGAAAGGAGGTGTACTCCTTGCAGAGGTTATGTACAGATATTTTCAGCCTCCTAAAGACTCTTTGGGAAAGATAGAGGAGATCTGACCTGCTAGAGCCAAAGAGCTGCATTCAACTTTCAAAATCTCTCCAGTCCTCATCAGACCTGTCTTCTCAAGTCAGGCACTGGCATCTGCCAGCCTCTTGCTGCATCTTCTAATTCTGAAGACTCTCCCTTGATGAAATCTTTTTACCAAAGCTGTGCAATCTCCTTTACAGAGCATGGTGAAATTATCTGAGCTTTACTTTGTAGTTTACTCATATTCCTCATTTATGTTTTATGTCTCTGGAGTTTCAGAGTTCTGCAAATAGATATGAAAAAGATATATATTTTGGCTTATATTGTATAGATAGATTTATGTCTTTATTGTGGAAATTACTGCCCTGGTAGCTTAAAAATGTGCAGCTCTTAGGAGGAGAAATGGCCATTTTACCCAACCAATTTTAAAATTTCTGAAGAGGTATTATAAAAAAATTATGATGTGCCAAGTATTTCCTTCATTTGCTTTAAATTGTCACAGAATATCAGAATGATTCAGTGTATTCCCTCCAGAAAGTTGGAGAGTTCAAATTCCAAATGGGAAGAAAGGCAATTTGTCCATAAAGCAGCCATCCAGTTTGCAAAACAATTTCCAAGACACTTGAGGGGCGTTAGGATAACAAAACACAATAACTTGTATCCTTGTTTTGTGTGTACTTCTTTGTAAGTAAACAGTCCCATCATCAGCTCTTCCTCCTATGAAAACAACTTTTTATTTGGGTTAAAGAAGTCTTGTGCCTCCTCATCCAGAACTTGTTTTATTTTTTTCCTTTTCTTCAGGACTTATGGTATGTACTTAAAATGTATAAAATGTCCCAGGAGTGGGGTATTCCGCAGATCAGCACCTTCAGCTCATGTTCAGGTGCCAACATAGCAATGCCTAGCTCGTGCCCACCTGTGAAAGGGGTTCTTTTAGAGATGGATATTCCTGAAGAAGCTAATTCACAAGTGTGAACTGTTCTGACAGCGGGACGAGATCACCTCTTGTCATATTCCACGGTGGTCACGTTCCGTTATTGCAGATTTGGTAACTTTTGTAATGGAGGAAGCAACTGCAGCTGTTGCTTTCAGAGTTTGGATCCATCTCCAGAGCAGAGTGGTCCTGTACACTGAGTGAGAAGAGATTTGAGAAAAGGAGGCATTGTGTTATTAAAAACTGAATTTGTGTTATTAAAAACTGTAAGATATGGGGGAATGGGGAACTGGAGTGAGGAAGTGTTACAGTTAGACTTTTCTGAATGAAACTGGAATTTTTACAGGGAAGTTTCAACCTTGCTAAACTGGTGTTTTCAAAGGAAAAACATTTAGCTCCAAATTTCACATTAAATCTCATCTATCCTGTCCCTATCCCTTTCTCCATAAAGTGCTCATCACACTTTCCCCCCTCTTTTCTCTGCTTAAATACCCAGGCTCGTTTTTGTAAATTACGCATCTCCCTCCTTGCAGTTTTCCATCATGTTGGCTTCCAGCTCCAGCAGCTTCTCCCCACTTGCATAAGGAGCACTAATAAGGAGTATGAGAAATGCTGGTAATGCCTTGCTCCTAGCTACAGGACCTGGCAGCAATCCTGAAAAGGAGCAGGCCTTTGAGAGAAAAGTTTAGAAATGCTTCCAGTTCACTCTTGCCCTACGTCTGTGCCCATCCTGTCTTTTGTGGGGGTCAGAGTGCAGTTAATAAGATAAAATCTTCAGAGTGTTCACTCTGAAAAAGAATTCTTAAAAGTGGAAACTATTTTTACTAAGACATTTCTGAAGTGTGGGGTTTTTTTTGGTTTTTGTTTTTTTTTGTTTTGTTTTGTTTTTTGTTTTTTTGTTTGTTTGTTTGTTTGTTTGTTTGTTTGTTGTTTTTTGGTCATGGTTACTCCTCACAGTGTTTTCCAATTTGGCCAACTGAAGGCATTTTTGAGTAAGTGGTAACAAGCCATCCCTGCTTTGAGTATAGAGGCATTCCTGTCCTTCAAAAACGAGAGGCAAGATGTAGAGATATTTTCCAGAGCAACCACATCAGTGTGGAAAATGTTATCCTTGGGAGTTAATTTTGCAAAATTATAAGCAATGCGTAAAGAACGTTTTGTAACAAGAAGGATGTGGCAATTTTGGGAACAGGATGAACTGCTTGCCCTCCCTGTAAGTTTCTGTCATTTATCGTAAGTCTATTGAGCAAAAGCTTCACAGTGTAAGTCCAACAAAAAGAAATGTGATATATATATATATTTAACTAGAAAAAAAAATTGCGTCTGTATGCTAGGTGAAAATTGGTAGTAATAATAATAACCAGCAATAGATACACCTCGACAGATGCAGAAATTTATTACCTTAAATGCTAAGAACTTTGAAAACACACTCATAAGCTTCCTCTGCTTTACCTACATAAACAATCTGCCCTGAAGAGCAGGTCTTAAATTTGTCTCTTGCTCTAAATTCCTAGTAATTTCTGGTACCAGACTGCTCATCGAGTTTTATTATCCTCTTTGATCTTGGTCAAGATAGGTAATCCAGTAACATGTATTCATTAATATAACTAAAAATGAGAAAAGTTATCCTAAGGCTTGACATTCTAAGGGGATCTTTATATTGCTTTTAATTTTATGTGATCAATTTGCTCTTCTCTGCCAGACTGTGAATCCCAATTTAGTTGTGCAGAATGTGATATGGCAAAAGTATTTGCCATTTCACTGCTGAAGTCAAGATGGCACATGGAGATTACTGAAATCCTGCAAAGATTCTACACCTTCTTTGCTCCCATGCCTCTGGACTGGGAGGAAACAGAAACCTCACAAGAAAAACTTATCTCCCAACTTACTGAGCCTGTACAAAGGAGAAAAAGCAGCATGAGACTGAGTCAGATCCACACTGGCAGGTCCTGCCTTGATTAACAGACATCACAAAAGTCCTGGTCATTTGGCCCTGAAGCAAATTTTTTGCCCATTAAATACAATGTGACTTGAATCTGAACTTAAAGTCAAATTATAATTGAGCCCTAAAATTGCTTGGACTTTTAAACTCTGATAGCATTGATGGAACATGAAGGAGCTCAGCCCCTTCAGTGGTGGTCTTCTGTGTCTTGCCAGTATAACCTGTAGTTGAATGAATTGTTAACCAGAGCAGAAGCCAAGAAAGTGATTTAAGCCAAAATCGTTCACCCTGTCTCTTCTGTAGTTTTACCTTCCAATACATCCATAGTATTTTTTGTAAATTTTTTTCAAATTTTAGCATAATGTTTGGACTAGGTAGAATGCTTTGCATACTAATTAACAGCTGATTTTCATGGCACCAAGTAGATTATTTTTAACTACACTTTTTTCACTAAGATAAATCAAAACAGCATCAGTCAATGGCCACTTTCTGCAAGAGAATATGCATTCACCTGGTCTGCTTGTGTTCTCCCTAGGCTGCTGCTTTGTAGGAAAAAAAAAAAGGCACCTACAATTGTTTTAATCCTTTACAGTTACATTAAAATGATGTGGCTGTCCAGCTAATAAATTGATTCCATCGTATCTGTTCTGAATTTATATAGATAGCAAAGTTCTGCACGGTCATAAATGATTTATCTTTTGTATTTGGAGGAGAGTCATAATCATTCACTCTTTTTCAAGTCTAGTTTGGCAACTTTATCTCACTTGCAGTTTGCATTTCTGAAAGTGGAAATATATTCTGCAGCTTTTGATGTGTTGATTGGTAAGAAGGTAAAGACAGCTGCACACACGTCTCCAGAGACTCAGCTCAATGGCTAAATGAAGACCTCTAGTGCTTTCTTGTTAGCCAAGATAGATCTACATCCAGATGAACCACAATTAGTCAATAGTGAAGGCTATAGGTTCATGTGATCAGAAGCCACAAATCAGTTTTCCCTAGGACTTAGTTATTGGCAGATAGCGCCTTAGGCTATGCCTTGCTGCTGCTTGCCTGACTGTAATTTTTACCCTAGTGAAGTTTTTAAAGTCACATTCTGAGGCAGGAGCTGTGATCTCCTGACAACATGGCTGTCACTAGCCTGTCAAATATCAATTGCTTATCAAACAAATTGTCTGCCACTTTAATGTACCTGGCTCCTTGCTATTAACAAAGCTTAAAACGCTGCTGGTTTCTGAACTGCTGTTTACTCTGTTGGTGCCTATCTGCTTACCCACATACACCCCTATTTTTATGTGGCATGGGCCAAATCCTTCCTTCCTGTGACATTGGTGGCAGCACACCTGAATGACTTATAGCCAAGGTGGCTGTGTATCATTGAGAACCTGTGAAACTGTATTAGTGAACCAGGAAGGAGCCCTAATTCCTGCTGGAATCTAAACCCCGGGCCAAAATGTTGGTGGTTGTTTGTTTTTCTTTTTCAGAATGTTCAATTGATACAATTATTTGCCTGGCTAGCCTCACACTGTAGGTTACTTTGCATTTGGTTTTGGCTAAAATTAGAAGGAGAAATATATTGTGAGGAAATTCCATTTCAGGCTTTCCAAGAACTTGAGGGTTGGTGGGGTGGAAAACTACACAATGCTTACAAGTGACAGACAAATATGATTTCCTAATTTCATGGGTAGCTAAAATAAGTCTCAGAGAAGCTGCATTACTTCCTCACCCAGTGAAAGAGTTGCAGATGGACACCACAGGTCTTACCATCTGCCCCTATTTGTAGCTACCAGCCAGTCTGTCTCCTGTGCAGATGATTTACATGCCAAAATGGCTTCTAGGCAGAACACTAGTTGAATCAAATCACACCTTTCTCATTGCTGCTCTGCAAATAAAGGAAAAATTAAGGCCAGTAGAACTAAAAGTAATTTTTCAATGAACTGAGCATATAAAACGTGCTTTAAAATTTCCAGCACCCTGCAGTGATGGTGATTAGTTAAAGAAACACCACAGCCTTGTTACTGTCACATCTTTCAAAACCTTTTTACATTACACAAAGGTGGTCTAAGAAATTAATTAAAATGTTGGACAATAACATAATCAGGGATATCTATATTTGCAGTCTTTTCTCTGTGCTTGCATACATCTTTTATCTGTCAAGTACAGCAAATAGCTAATTAGCCCCCTTTTAAGTGCTTCACTGCTTATATTGGAGCTATAGTCATGCCCTAGTGGGATGGTTTCCAGGAAACCTGATATATATTCTCAGCTGAAAGAGCATAAGCTTATTTTCAGGCTACTAGGAAATTCGTAGAGATTAAAAAATGCTCATTTAAAAAATACGGTTGTTTGTGTTTCTCAAAGCACAACTGATCTGTTGCCATTTTAAAAACAGAGCAAGCCAAAACCCAGAGTCCATACGTAGCTCCTACACAGCAAAATTTTTGCCAATGTCCATCAGAGGGTTACTAAATATGAGCTCCTGGATATCACCCAATGTGTTCCCTAAAAGGTAGGGTTTTAATATGACTGGTGTGACTCATCGCATTAAAATCTTGCTATTATTTGCTCATTTTCTGCTTGGGCAAAAGTCCAGCATAGTTGGAACTGAACTAATATGCACTTATTTTGACAAGCTGACTTAAAAGTATTAGCTAGATAATGTGTTACACCACCGTGTATTAACATTAAAGCAATGAATTTGACAAATAAACAAATCACCTTAATTTTGCATGATGATCAAGAACATTACAACTCAGATATTGGGGGATTCCACTGCCTCCTCTTTCTGCATTAAAATCTTTATGATAGAAAGGCCTCTTTGAGGGTTACTATAACATAAAATGTCACATGCCATCTCCTGCTGACCACAAAAATAACTCAAGGCGCCACTCTGCTGCAATTACCAGCTGTAAGATTATGATGTTTTGACACAGGTGAGGCAAAGACTTCCAGGCACAAATAGAGTGAAAGTATGAGTTACACAACTATTTCCTCACAAAAATACCATGTATTATTTATACACCAAGAATGTAGTAAGAAAAGACTTTTATTCAGACACCTGAAACTAAGTTTGGCCACCAATTAATTTGCAACGTGACAGCAGAATTTGACCACAGTTATTTAAAAATTTCTACTAGTTTATTTGCCTTCTGAGTAAATCTTTATCTCCCGTTATTCACCAAGCAGTATTTTACTGCAAGTGGTGTGGCTGAAGATATGCTGGGCTACTTTTGAAGTAGAATATTGTATACTTGAAAATAGTAATCACATAGCTCTATGTTTTGGTCTGGTGAAAGGGCATCTTACAGACACCAAGCAAGTATTTTCTATGATAACTGTTTGAGATGTATATAGACTACACAGATTTTTAAATGCAACTTGGGAGCAGAGCATTATGCTAAAAAAAATGTATAAAAAAGTGTTAGATAGTCACCTCATCCTTTCTGTGCAAGTCTGTTTCGCAAGATTTGGCATTTCCCTGATATGCACCCCTGTAATACCTCTTCTCTAACACTTAATTAATTTATTTGTTGTTTTTTTTAAAAAGGTAGAATTTGCAGCTGCAGTAAAAAGTACATAAGGCTAATACACCAGATGACTTACTTCTCATAGCAAAAGCCCTCACACATGTCTAGGAGCAATTCCACAGTGCATAAAAATAAATTTCATATCAGCCCATCCTGCTCCACAAATTTCCACAGGTTGTTTGCCAATGTTGAGTTCTGCAAAATTAAAACATCCCTGTTGGAGATGTGTTCCCCTAGGAGGGAGGTGCCTGGCCATAGGTCTCTGTCATCCGTATGCTACTTTGAGGCTCAGGGGGCTGGTCCTGGTCTGAGCCTTCAGATGCAGCTTTTTTGGGCAAAAGAGAGGGACAGATCACGATCCTGCAGCCTTGGTACTAAGGTAAATTTGTAGGAAGGAAGGCTTCCACATTGCACTGCTCAACATAAAGTGACTGCAGTACTCATTGGGTTGGCACTGGGGCATGAAAACCTCTCCTCACCATCACTACCAGTGAATTGAGTTGCCCTAACCCCAGTGTTTGGTTTGAAAGTTTTGATAAATGTTCCTGTGTAGCAGGAGAAGCTGCAAAAATGAAACCTGCCCAGGATTCTGCTGCTGGGCAGCAAAGTGGGAGATGATGAACTGACTGGATGGCTCCAGGCTGAATTTCTAAAAAAGGTGTAAGGAGAGCTCTTTGCCCCACTGAAGTGCCGTGAGTTTATGTATCCTAATACCTTTAAAGTGCTTTGTTCTGTGGTGACAGGGAGATAGGGTAGAGGGCAGAAAGGGTAAGTACCATGCACCCATTAAACACTGTAATGTGCTCTCCATCCTGCCTCTGTGCTCACCCTTGTCCACATAACTATATAGAGTCATAGAATCATTTAGGTTGGAAAAGACCTTTAAGGCTGCTGAGTCCAACCCTCAGCCCTGCACTGCCAAGGCCACCAGTAAACCATGTCCCCAAGTGCTGCATTTGCACATCTTCTAAATACCTGCAGGGATGGTGACTCCATCACCTCCCTGGGCAGCCTGTGCCAAGACTGAAAAAAGGACATGAGGACATATATAACCATACAAATATACCTATTTGGATAAGAGTCTGGATCAATTTTGGTCCTATTCCGGTCTCTGGGAAGGTTTTTTTGAGCATGATGGGTTTTGGCGTTGAAGTGAATGAATGAAACCCTATACTTTAGCAGCATCCACAGGAGGGAAGGGAGAGAGAGGGGTGTTAGAGAAAGGTAAAGTGCACATAAAACTGGATAATGTCACCTGCTGCTCCCCATCATGCAACTTAAGAAATGCACAGGAATTTACAATGTACAAATGTTCTGCTTTGTAACTACTGAATTTCATGGCTGCGTATTTGCCACTTGCGAATTTGTAACTGGATATTAGCAATTCCAAATGACTGGGATGTTTCTGCACACGTAGCACTTGAAAAAGTATAGTAAAAATAAGAGAGAACCTGCGTATTCACTGTAGAGCACACAAAAGGGAACAGAAATGCTAAGAACTGTTGTGCAGTTAGCTATTAAACTGGAACAACCACGTTAAATATGCGAGCATGAGCTGATATGATCCACAAAGCATTTCCATATGGATATAATAGAAACAGTTATATTGTCCAAGTAAAGAGGTTAAAGCCAAAGGGTTGTGGGCAAGCTGGTTAAAATGTAATGAAGTCATTAGAAACTATTGCTAGGGCAAAACCCAACTATTATTTGATCCCCTCATGTTACTTTCCACAAAATGGGATTACATCCAACCTGCCAAAGGTACTGGGTTTATACACCAATATGTGAGAGTTAAAATTGAAGAACTAAAATAATCCCTGATTTCTTTCACCTCTTCTGAAATATTGCAAGTGTTACAAGTATTAGATAACCCGAATGTAGCATTATTACACCTACCACATAATATAAGTCACATGCAGTGGTTGTAGCACTCTAGCTTTATTATTATTATTATTATTATTATTATTATTATTATTATTATTATTATTATTATTATTATTATTATTATTATTATTATTATTTATTATTACTATTACTATTACTATTACTATTATTATTTTGCTGTTACTATGAAAGCGTTAGAAACTGCCTTTTCATTTTGTGTTTTCTCAACACATACTACGTCAAGGTTCACGCATCTATCTGCCTGGGTATTCTTAATCCTACTATCTTATCCAAATTTTTCCATTTTAATATTATTAGGTCATATTCTTATTAGCAAATCCATGATCATATAATATAAATATGTGGATTTAAAAAAAAGGAAAAATTGAAAAGAATGCAAAATTTTAAAGATTAGACCTCAACTATTAAAATTTCCAAATTTAATGGTTTTCTAAAACAAATATAAATTTTTAGCTTATAATTATGGTTTGATTTTTTAGAATCATCCTGATTCAGAAGGAAAACTAATTTCCATGTTGAAAAAAAAGTCAAATTAGAAATCAACATTAAAAATATACATATAGTATGATGCATTCGTGCCATATGGCAAAAAGCTTAAATTATCTGCTTCCAGTGATGTTTGTGAATAATAATCAAACCAACGGTTAGCAGAGCGAGGAGTTCATTTCCCCTTTCCTTTATTATTTTCTACCTTTTCCTCTCCATACTTTTGGATTAGGAAGTTTTTCCCTTTTCTTTAAGGCCCTTTGTTTGTGATCTGCTGGCCAAATTCATCTGTATGCATCATTTTCAGTAATATTGAGAGTTGGACCTTCCACGAGTCTTTGGCACTGCATGATGAAGCGCTCTATTTATATTAAAATGAAGAAGTTCCTAAGGGAGACATAGAACAGAATGAAACAACAAACAGAGCTTTAGAGAGAGGATACGCGAAGTGACAGTGACAGCAAAATGGTAGCTCTCGTTACGGAGTGGCCCAAAGGGCTGCAGGAAGACTTATGGCATGAGCCACACTGGCTTGAACTTGGCAGCTCTTAGAGGCTTAAGTACTTGCCACAAGAAGATGTTTTACAAGGCGGAAGGTAATCAAACAATTTCTCAGGATTGCACGTCTTGATTTGGGATGTCACTGACAAAATACTTTGCGTGAGGCTTTGCTATATATAAATTAGAGGAATTATTTTAACATCAAACCATATTTCTTCATTTAAATCAGCGCCCAACTATATTGCTGTTGTTATGATTTACTTAGTCTAGATAATAGGAGGAACAAGACATGGATGTCACATTATACGGCAACTAATGTCCTTCTGTTTTCAACTTGAGGGAAGGGAGAAAGTGAATTAAGCTGCTACTGAAATGTGCCCTGCAGGTCAACTTGGATCGCATAAGAGCGCTATAAAGTGGTTTATTGTGGCGGGGGAAGCTGTTGTTAAATTGCCTGGAGGTCTGTCTCAAACCAATCATGGTGAGGAAAGCAGTGAGGTTGCTGTGCCCTCTCTTCTGATGGTGTAAGCATGGACATCCAGAGGTACAGGAAGAGCAAAAGGATGGGAATTATTAAAGGCAAATTTCAAAGAAAAATAGTATTTTTCAAAGTGGGAAAGAAGATCAGATATGATTTTTTTTGAAGGGAAAAAAAAAGAGATGGAGGAGGCAGGAGAGTGCATTGCAAATTGCAGTTTTCTCTGCACATCGAGGCCCTGTCTGGGGCAGCAGGGGGATACGGTGCTACCAGGAGGGGAGAGTTAAGACTGAGCATCTACAAAGGAAATGCTCTTTTATCTCTTTGTTTTCATCATGTGATATTTGACTCCATGTTCTATGTAAAGGAAATATTTTGGAAGATTCAACCTGTCCCTTCTCAGGTTGTCAATTAGCCAGTAACAACTTCTCGCTGAGAACCAGCGGTAGAGCCTGTGCTTCATTCCAGCACTAACAGGAGGCAGTCTACACTTGACATTCCCCAACTCTAATAGCATATGTGTAAGGAATTTATTTTCAGTTCCAATATCTGCTACAAAAAGAGCAGATATTTCTATTGGAAATAAGTAAAGTTATAGTCAGATACTTTAATGAGCAAACTTGCTTGGGAAGAAATTAATTGTTCCCTGCAGATACAGACTTGCAGATGCTTACAGCACTGGCAGAGAGGAAAGATCACCTTTTATGATGCTAAGACATAACTTATCCTATTCTTATCCACAGGAAGCTAAGCCCAGGGCATACTCTTCACAATTTTTTTTAGGACCATTTCTATGAAAAACAAATGAAACAAAAGTTTGAAACTTCTAAAACCACTTTCCATCTTCTAAAATTACCTTCCCTTTGTTGAGAGTATCTTTTTTGTAACAGTTATTGGAGAGGACAGGAATTGTCAGTCGAGTAGGAAAAGTTCCAAGAAGCAAAAGGTAGACTTGTTATTTTGGGATCCAGTCCCTTATCTCTGGTGGGATACACCAGCATCCCTGCCACAGAAAATGTACACCAAGCAAGAATTTCTTGTCACCACTTACTTAGGGATCCATCACTGTGGAACTCCCTTGGCATCCCTTCCACTCGCCATTGCCCTGAGATTAGCAGGACCCTCCGGAGCTGTTTGTCACTCCTAATGCTAATGCCCTCAGGATAGTGGAAAGGGAGAAAACAAGGAGACTGGAGGTAAAGATTTGGAAAATAATTTCCAAATAATAGAGTATGGGAGTTTATTGTTTTCTTTGCTATCAAGAATAGGAGAGTTATAAGGAGATTCAGGACTGTGTAAACTCTGTCCAGGGATAGCTGCGCAAATTGTCCGTAAACGGCAAAGTTTGAAGGGAATCTCCTTCTCCAAGAGGGCTTCTTTCCTTACAGATTTTGAATTCTAGCCATGGAATATGTGAACAGTTTTTAAAAAGTGCTTTATTTCATCAAGATTTACAAGCCTTTTTACCAAACCAATTGTCCATTTTATCTTGATCCCATTCCTCATTCACAATTTGACCAGGTTTAATGTTAAAATGACACCATTTGTAAAGAGATTGTATGTGAGAGAGACTTGAGGTATTTTTCACGCATCAGCCAGTGCAGACTGTGTATTTGTCTCTGTTCTTAAGGATGGTTGCTAAATGATCTGACCTGCATTTCTCATGTAAACTCTTTCAGGCATCTACCTTCAAAATACCTGGAGAGGGTGCAGCTAATCAATTGGAGAATGGCAGTGATGTGGGACTTCTTCCTTCTGGCAAAGCACTGCAGAAGAGGTATTCCTTTTATTTCCACATATTTGCATTTGTTTCTCTATGTAAGCCAGTTTTTCTGAACTACTTTGGATGTCTTGGAAAATGTTCTTATGTTCTTAACGCGTTTTGGCAGCAGCACAGTTTTAATTTCTCAGACATACATTTCTGTATTTTCTTGATAGAAATAACACCTCTGTCAATGAAACAGAGAAATCTGTAAAGTTTGGTAGTTGACCAAACATAAAATAGGCATTCCAGGAGAGATTAGGGAAGGTAATGAATCAATGATACTACTGCCTATTTAGGTTCAGACACAGGAAGAAATTAAGGATTTTTTTTTTTAATGTGTTTCACTCAAGGATTATTACAGAGCCTTAAACACACATCCTTAAAGAGCAGAATATCATGCCATCTCAGGTTATTTCTTCAGAGTTCATGGTGTGGCTAATTCAGCTAATAGGGAAAATACTGTGGGATGTGCCCCTCCTGACCTCTAAGGGTGAGGACCCCAGAACTTGGCACCAGATTCCCATCACTCCAGAATACCCATATTGAGAAATAAAACCCTCCTCCTTTAAAAATGCAACTAAATTGTCCTGCCTGCTCATCATCGGGCCAAGTACATGGTTTAATCAAGAAGTCTGTAAAAATCAGCTGAAAACCATGTATACTTCTTCATGATTAAAATGCTCGAGACAGTAACAGTAAGTGACACTATGTAACAGCAATTACACATTATCGCTTAGATCTCCTACTAATGTAATTTCAAATAACTGTGTTTGAGGCCATGTTTCACTAAGTCACTCTGTAAAGATTTCAAGTAAGAGAGATCAATTTTAATTAAGCACATGTTTTAGAGATCATATAAAAGTGGAAAGAAAAACTACTTTTCTTTTGCTAGAGAGTTATTGAATATATTGTAGAAGATTAATGTTCTGAATTTGTTAATTAGTCTTTTTTTATGATGTTAAAGAATTTGGAATTAAAAAAGATCAGGAAAATGCTAATTGTTATCTGAGAAGATTTATCAGAGTGAAAAAATTAATATATATTAAACTCAGATACAGAGATAAAGCTACATTTATTCTATGACAACTGTTACAGCAAGTGTCTTTATATGAAATAATTTGTTGTCTAAACTTGCTAATGTAAAATAGTTTAATTAAACTATACTTTGAGTAGATAGCAAAATATTCAGATGGCAAAACAAAGTTTTCTTCTAGAATGACTCAGCACTTTAGCATAACTCTAAGTTTTATTGTGCATAATTTTCTATCTGCTGTAGTTATTCCTTCAAACAAATCAATTCTTCCTTTCCTGACTATAGAATATGACTACAAAAAAAATCACTGCGAAGAAAAAAATGGTATTTCCAATGTGTAAAATGCATTTTCAAGGAAAGAAAGAAGAAGAAGAAAAAAAACCAACAGGACCCATAAATTGGCCACTGACAGCATACAGATAGCAGCAGGTTGAGCACTTACCTCTCTTTCTTCCAGTCCTGTGCTTGACTGCTTCATCACCTGTCTGCCACTGGCAATGGAGCATCCCAGGTTTCTTGCTCTGTGGATTTATTCATGACCTCGGTGTTTCAATGGGCTTCCAATGGCTTGTGAGCGGATGAGGTGGAACGTGTCTTCTAGCACGTGAGCACCAGCAGCAAAGCCTGCCCTGGCCTTGTCTTCCCTTCTCACCTGAAGGGTCTCAGGCCAGCCCACCACAACCACCCTACAAGGCTCAGCTCTTGCTTTTGCTTTCTGGATCCCATCCATGATCAGAGGTCTTTGTGGATGATAGTTAAAGCGTAGTGCAGGGTCCTTACTTATGGAAGGGGAAACCTCTCACCTGTCATCTTCCGCATTGTTACAATATTTGGAATTAGTGAATATCAAGAGAAAGGCAATTTTTAATATCAGGAAGTTGCAATAATGAAAAAAAAAAACCCATGGTTTGCAAGGTTAATGCACTTCCTCCAGAAAGAAGTGGAAGAACAATTTCAACACACTTTGATTCATCAGGTTTTAGTTGCTGCTGTAATCATTTGACATTACTTATGTGACCACCCTGAACAGCCTGGTCACTAAGGGTCACTGGGTTAAAGCAATGTTTTGTACCACGTTTTGAGGAAGCTGTGTTTAATTTATTGTTCATAGTTGTGCTCCTGTTGCTATATTTTGATTTAAAATTTATCGTATCTTTTCTCAGAAGATCAAAACCAGAGATACTGTATGCAATGACTCACCAAATTTGCCTCTTCACTATAAATAATCACTGTAGGAAAATTAAGGTGCAAAACCATGCCTGCTGTAATTGTTGCATACTTATTAGCAGCTTTCCCTTTCCAGATTCTCTGGGTATTTGTTGCCCATGATAATGTGAATACTTAAGGGGAAAGTGTAATTAGCGACTGTGTAGTTCATTCAGTAAACATTTCTGAGTTGTTTGATGTGACTGAACTGAGCGTCACATATAATTTTACACTTTTATCCTACCAGGCAACTGACAGGTCTCTAATCTCAGCCTCAGAGCTTTCACTCTGCTTGAACTTTGCTTCATAGAGGTCATTTTCCAACCACTTGGGAGCAGGAGCCACGTCCATTAAATCCCACAGAGTCGATAGATGCGATAATAGCTTTAGGCACATTTTCTTAGAACTCAGGGGGAAAAGACAATTTCAATAAATGTAAAGCTATACTATCTACAATCCACAGAATATGTAAGCAAATCTCATAGGAACACATATTTCTTTTACCTCCTGGCAAGAATCTCTTTAATAATAAGATGTATTTGTTTATTTTCGCTATCAATACTTGGTAAGGCTGAAAAGTCACACAAGATGCTTTAAGAAGAAAATAAAGAGGAGGAGAATACACAAGGTGAAATGACAAATAAAACATTCCCTCAGGTTTGGATATTGCAGACTATTAAATATTCTAATGCGTATTTCTCCCCTCAAAGAAAGGCAGATGGTAATAGGGTGTGTGCAGGATGACCTGACCATCATATTGAAAATAAGAAGCCAAGTGTTAGCTCAACATACAAACTATTGATAGGAGAATTGCAAAGACCAAGTATCTCTAAATACATGCTATTAGCATGCCAAGTAGGCGTGCATAAATAACACTTCTTTGTATTTTACATTTTATAGATCACAGCTCATCAAAATAAACTTGCAGGTTGTACCTGTCAAGATAATTAACAGACAATTCTTCTGTAGCAGATGTCTGAGATAAATAGGAAGGACAGTTCTTCCCCTGACATGGCATCAAAGGAAAAACAACTAATATTAAAATAAAATAATGTGAGTTATCTCAGTTTCATCATAGCTGCCTATCATAAAACGTCCTTAACTGATAAAGCAAACAATCCCTGCTTGACTGTCGAACTCTCACAATGAGATTGAAAATAAACTTTCCAATTCTTTCAACGCTTTTGCTATTGTCTTTGATATTTTTTTTCCTTGATATATTTGTGGTGCAAAGGAATAAATCTTGAAAGTAAAGTATCCCCTCCAGCAAAATATTTTACACCATTTGCCTTGGAGAATTCACTGCAGGGAAGAGAAAAGGAAGAAAAAAAAAAGCCCTGCAGAGTAGCTGGAACAGCTTCAAATTCAATAGCCTATGAGATTTTCCTTTAAATGATCCTTCTAAATATAACAGTTCAATAGATCAGTGGTCAATACAAATGTTATCTGCAAGCTGGAGCTATTCATTTCTGCTACACTGTTCCAATACCAAATGTTAGCCCGATGTTTTATAAGCCAGCACACTCACACATACACTTACATGAACATTGGGCAAAAACTACTGAGCAAGTGGGGCTGGTGCTCCCACACTAAAAGGAAAAAATAGCTGCTAAATCACAATACAGAATTTTAAATTATTTTTTTTTTTCTTTAAAAGGTGCTTTGAGGGATGGTCAACCTAAACAGAAGAACCTTTCTGATGGTAAGTGAGAATTTGTATAGCTTCTTGAGAAAGGTGAGAGAAACAGAGAAAAGAATTCTATAGAATTATTTGATTCCATTCAAAACTCATGGATACGGCACCTGTATTTAGTGTCTGTACAGTAGCACAAGGTTGAAAGCTTTTAGCAAATAAATTTCGAAATGGAAAAGGTATTAGGCTCTGGGAGAAGAATGTGAGCTAGGAGCTGCCCCCTGCTTTAGTGGCTGCTCTGGTGGAGGCAGTGCTGTGAAGAGCTTTGCTTTGGTCCAGGATCCCAAGGTTGGGATGGGGCTGATGCAGGGGCTGCAGGGGGACTGCAACCCAACATGCAGCATAGATCCCTGAGAATTCCTGGTGGCAGAAAAGGGAGGTGGGCTCCCTTCCTTGTTCTGAGAGGTGTTGTGCTTGGGGGAGGATGTAGGAGGCAGCATTTGCTAGACTGGATGTCAGGCCTGCTGCCATTTATCCAGTTATTTTGGAAAGTAGCAGCCTGCAAGTGTTACAGCATCTGCAAGTGACACAGATAAGAGAGGTGACCCACCTGCCACATTGCATTCTCACACTGTTGATGTGTAGGTTGCAAGCCACTGCCCTGCGAGGTCCTGGTTTAAAACACATTGAAAATACTTGGCCTTCTGTATTTCTGCTCACCACTCTGAGCACTGCTTTCTGTGCACAGTTCACATCCCCTAGAAAGAGTTATATAAGATCTCTCTTTGTCCTAGGATTAGTGTTTGTTCTTGCAGGTTCATCTGTGGCTGCCCAGTAACTGGATGCCACTGGGAGTTGTGACACTTGTTTCGGACTTGATCAAAACATGAGAAGTCTGAACGCAGCAGTCGGTGTGCACAGCCTGACATCTCACCAGGTTACTTTGTGCTTTCAGATGCATCACATGGGAATCCATAGAAGCAGGTCTTCAGTTTTTATCTTGTAAACAGCACAAAATGACATTCTTATTTTCTCCTAAATTTCTAAGCAAGAAAAGTCAGTTGTGTCCTCCAGAGATTCACTGGGCTGCAGTTATCTGAGTGCAAGGTCCTAACCTGTTGAGTGAGCAATGTGCTAGAAATTGATATTTCCTTGGGGAATCGAGGCTGGACAGCTAGTTCTGCGATATGATTTCGCTCTACAGTTATTTTATGCATTTCAGTGGTGATGCAAGAGCCCAGAGAAAACTTCTGGGAGAAAACATCAGAGAATCACTATGGACGGAGGGAAAATACTGTCAAAGAAACTAATTAAGGAGAGGAAAAGAGCTCAAAAGGTTTGCTCCCCATTGTACTGAAGCTGGTTATTCTGTTTCGAATCACGAGTGCTGAGCTGATTTTTCTATTACAATATTTGTGGTTGCAGTCAGGCCAGAAGTGGATATTCACACTCAGAGGACCTTATTCTTGTCTTTATTTCTGTCTTTTGAGTGACAATTTTATTTAAGCAAGCTGCCACCTCTACTTCATTACCCTGGATCTGTTTTCTTCTGTTCAAACTTGTACCTTGGCCAATCTTTTTGCCATTTCCTGCTACATGTTTTGTCCTCACCTCTCATTCAAAGATTTATAACTTGTATTTACTCTTGCCACTGCCTCCTGTTTCAGTCGTTATAAGCAAGTCAGGTCAGTCTAACTTTCCAACAGCAGCCTGTCAGTCAATTCTATTCACCCCACCTATCTCTGACCAGCTTTTCTCATGCAGGTCCTCTCACCCAAGCTATGCCTAAACCTAGGAGATAATATTCTTCCTGATGTTATAAGCTCAGGTCTTTCCTTCACTCATTTGCCTCCTGTCATAGATCAGGCTTTCTTCATCTGGTGGTTTGATGGCCTTCTTTTCTAGCTGCATGTGTCTCTGTATTCTATGTGTCCAAACCTTGGCAGCACTGCCCTAGAAAGGACTTCGCCTTACCCACCATGTTTTGATGTGCTTTATGGAATATTGCAAGTAGTCAAAAGCTGTTTTTTTCAAGTTTGTTTTTTACTTAAGCAATTCTCATGTCTGGGAAACCAAGTGGGGAGTGATTTATTTATTAATATCACTTTGCTGATACATGTCCAAAATTTATTTTTCTCACAATATATCCCATGTATGAATAATAAATATAATTGAAATAATAACAGATTTACTATTTCTATGATAAGTTTATGTCCCCATGTGATTCTAATAAGAAGAACCAATGCTGGAAAAGAAGGCCTGAAGTTTTATTATGTCTGTACTCTAATCCTAATCCTCCAACGCAGAAAAAAATCCATCTATGCCAGAAAATACCATGTGGAAACCAGAGACCTTTCAGTTTTTACTGCCGCTGTCCCAAATGGAGGTATATACATGAACACTGCTGAGCTCAGAATTATGGTCCATGACCAGAAGTGACATATGCAGTGCCAGAAGACCTTATTCATTACAGAGACAGGTTTAACATGTTTATGCTTTACTAGAACTTATGGCTGATGATGACTCCCAAGGATTGTACTGGCACACAGGGATTGCTGGGAAGAAAATCTCTCCTTTATTTTTGCCAAATTCCCCCTAGCACAGAAACAGTGAAGAAGGATGCTTTGCTGGTCCTGTGCTGCTCATCATTGCTCCCAGGCATTTTTCATTTACAGGGCCCATTGCCTTTCTGTTGACTTGCTCTTGTGAACTGGTACAAAAAGGTATCTTTATAAACTGGAGTCAGAGTTCCTTTTTAGAGCTTTAACAAATTTAAAAGAGTAAAGTATGGTAATTATTTCTGTAGGAAAATTTAACAGCTCTTTTGGACTGGTTGTACTGCATTAGTTAGGCAGCCCTCTAACACAAGAGCTTCTAGACAGTAATTTACTTAATAGAGTATATTGATGTTCTAAGAGAGCTTGTTTCCAAAATATGTTTAAAAAAATAGCTTTTTAATATGAAACCACAAATAAAGCTGAAGTAATAGATGCAATTAGTGAATTCACTGAATTATCAAATTCTACTCCACTTTAAGTTGGTCAGCTCCTTGAAATGCTCAGAGATGCATTTTTATATCTGCAAATTTAAAATGATCTCTGGGAAAAGCGTTTTCTTTCTTAAAAGGTAGGCAGAGAAAAGGAGTTGAAAAATGTAAAAATGGTTTCTATAGTGTAAAAGCTGACAGAAAAAGCTACAAATGGGATCAATCTGCCTTGCTCTTGCTGCCTTAATCCAGCACCTCAAGAATCAATGTCTCAAGTCAATCCTTCCAGATGAGGTGCTGATTGAGTTCCAGTCACTTGGAATGGTAGGAAGGGGGGTGCTTTTGAAAATAAAGAGCCAATCTCCTCAGAAGAGTAACTTTATCTTATGTAAAATGCTAAAAGAGCCATTTCTGCCAGAGGAGAATTTGGAGGGCTGAGTGTCTGCAGTATGGGACGGAGCTCAGCATCATCACCTCCTCAGCCAAATCTTACTGTCTTTAGTCATACAAAAATTTCATGAGAGACTTGTGACTAAAAGGCATAGTTGAGCTATGAGTTTCTGTTTTCCATCCTGTAATTTCTGGTTTATCTGACTCTCTCACAAAGGAAATATTACAAAATACTAACTTTTAGAGATGAGGTGTTGGGGATGTTGCTAAGGTTGCTCACCTAGTTGGGAAGAAAGCAAAAAATGCCAGGAAAAGAACAGAAATCTGTCTGGTGCACTTACTTCTAAAATATCCATGTCAGGAATTTAAGAAGTGAGAACACTTCCTGATTCGTTAAAGCTTTGTCTTTCTGGCCATAAACAGCCATATATTGCTGGTAAACAGCCCTTCAGAAGGCATGTGATCATCCTGCAGGTTTTTTTTTTTCTGCAGGTTGTGCAGATCCCTCTTAGACTAGAGTACATTCCCCAGGAGCCATGGACTGTGACTATCATCTTTAAAATACTGGCATCTACAGTGAAGTTACTGAGGCCACAGAAATGTTCTGCTACAGTACCTATCTGCTAGCATTTCTGCAAGAAAAGGGGCATATTTAGTAATGGAACAAAGCTGAGGTATTTCTGAAGTTTTTGATCTCTCTAGAGTGGATGGGGCAGGCCTGCAATGGAGAATGAATCATTAGAAATGTATTTTATCTGGAGAAAAACCTTCTGGTATCATCATATAAAGATCAGAGTGATGCCAACCCAGTCTTGAGATGTGAATAGGTGTCTTTGTGGAAAGGGTGGATAGGTGGTATGTGGGTGTGTGTGTGTGTGTGTGTAGAGACTACACAAAAGAGTTGGGATTTACTATTTAACACTAGTAGATTGTGCTAAATATGCTAGAAAGGTAATCTTTATGCTGGCAAAATGCAGAGCCACTTTAGCACCATGCCTCTCCTCAGGCAGTACATCCTGCCGCTCCAGCAGACATAAAGAGGCCAAACATGGAAGACCAAGATGTCAGGAAAGTTACCTTTTTGTGCTGCTTTCCCCTGCTGACAAGGAAGATTCTCAGCTGGCACGGTTCCACCGCTGTTAGCAATTATCTGCAAAGTACAATAGCCAGTTGCTTCTTTCCTTTCTGCTTGTGATTTGGGGTAAAAGAGTTAAGTCTATTCCCTGTCCGTAGCTGTAAGTATCTTCCTGTGTGAACAAGGTACCTCAAAGCTCAACATGGCTGAAGAAACCTTTGGATGTCTGTGTGAGGCTCCGCAGAGAAATTTCTTTCATTAGCATGCCTGAAAATAAAACAAAGGAAATCCATTCAGAGCTTTCCCCAATCCTGCTCAAAGAGCACAAAGCCTTCAAAAACCCCTATAGTAGAAAAAATGTTATGGTGGTTGCCAAGTCATGCACTAAGAAGTTAGTAAATATTAAAATGGAGTCTTCTTTAATAATGCAGTTCTTTCATGCATGTAACTTGGGACTTAACTTTCAACTGAATAAGCAATTGAGAACGCAAAATGTTATTATAATCGTTATCTCATTATAGTAATATGGTGCTCAAGAACTTTTCATCATGCAATGTGTGGGATATATTCCACTTCGGGACACATGGAAAATGTGACAAGGAGAATGTTGGCCAGAGGTCCCTCAGTTCAGTTCAGGCAGAAATTGTCCCAGTGCTTCAAAGCTGTCTGGTGTTAGAAGAACGTTCATTCCAGAAAAGATGGGGAGTAAATTGAGAAAACCTTTTTTCAGAGCAAGGTTTGAATGCTTTAGAGTGTTTGCTTAATACTATATAATGCAGTTCTGTAATATTTCTGTATGATGCGAATCAAGTGCCCAGACAGAGCTACCTTGTGTCATTCTAGATATCCCAACTGGAGCGACTGATGTGAGGCTGGTACAGATGACCCACGATGGATTGAAGGTCTGAGCCCTTCTGCAATAATTGGGTGAAAGGAATACCCCAGGTAGCCCAAGTGACACTCAATATCTGAGTTTATGCACCTTGTAGTTACTCTGATGATCACCATTTTGCTTCAGGAAAGGAGTAAGTGAATGGAAAAGTTACTATGAACAGTTTAATATATTTTATTTTGTTTTAATTTAAGGAGAGCAGTTAATGATAGGATTGAGTTTTCATGAGGAAAGGACTGACTTTATCAGTCTGAATACACCTAGAGGTCTTAAACCAAGCCCTTAAATACGGACTGCTCTTATTCACTGCAAACAAGATTGACACAATGTCTTCACCTTCCTTTGTTTGCCCTCATGTAATCCAAGCTGAGGATTCAAGAGGAATCAGTTTGGTAACTTATACATACATACACACCGTACCCATCAAACCATTCCCACAGACCAGTGACAGACCAGTCACCATGGCAGAATAAATTAGTTTATAGTTGTACTCACTTTGCCTTGCTCTTGGGTTTGGTGGTCCATGGATAGGACCATATTATCTCAATTAGGACCATATAGGACAAATAACATTAGGATTTTTTGTTCTCTCTATAAATGTGATCATTGAAGCCAACATGGACAGCACAACATTAGAAAGTGGGGTTTTTTACAGTTACTAGGATATGCTAAAAGGCATACTTGACTTTCATCTTGTAAGATTCCTACACATAGGTTTTAACTAACTTTCAAACCTAGACAAAGATATTTCAGGCTTTCATGGATGTTAGGACAATTCCAAACTACACAAAATATTGGAAAACAGGGTGTTAAGGACAGGAGGATGATTCCCCACTTTATTAACAAAACAGAACTGAGGAAACAATTTCATTTTTCTGTGCTGACACCTATATTTTCACATGTATTTATGTGCTAAATTTCTGCTTTCTCACAAGCAAAGAGCTTAACGTGGTTCGAATTAAACCCAACACATTTAAGTGAGTCACAGAACACTTTCAGTGGCTTCATTTGGCTTTGAGTCAGGATTCAGATCAATTTCACCAGCAGCAGGCAACATTTGGAAGAGGGTATCCTTTGAGAACAGGAAAACATTGATTCATTTTTCATGTCCCATTAGTTCCATAAATTTAGCAACCGTGTTCAGGTATGTAATACAGCACTCCTCCTTTCAAAGCTGAGGAACCTGTAAAATCTTGTAAGAACAGGACCTTCATGTGAAAAAAGTGGCCTGATTGGAAGTGATTAAAAGCCACTGGAAAGATTCCCACTGACGTTGGGGCAAGCTTGTCGCAAAGGATCTCATATTTATCTTTCAACAAAAAGGAATCCTCTGAGGTTTTGATTGTTTTGGTTAAGTTGTTTTGGTTTTTAACTCCACAGAAACCTTTTTGTTGGTTTTATATTCATTTTAAATGAAGCTGTGACTTGACTTTGTCTCATAAAGTTGCTGGAAAACATCAACATCGAACAACTGACAGTAAAAAGAGGGAGCATCAGAGGTGTAAAAATGCACTGCGCCTTAAATATTGGGTTTTCCCTTTGGGGGCAACTCGTGTTCCTTTGTCAATGTAAAAATATTCACCCAGGCGCAGACGAAGCCACCGAGCCTCCTGCCCGTGCGGGTGAAGGCTGCCACGCCGAGCAGAAGCAATTAGCGGTCGTGCGGCTGCCGGCCCCGGGCCGGGCTGATCGCCCGGAGCTGCGGCGCTGCTCGCGATGCAAATCGTGTCTGCTCCCCCGGCAATCGGCAGCAGCGCTGCCTTCTCCGTCCACTCGCTGCTCCCGCCCCCTCCACGCTGCGATAATGGTTTTGGGGGGCAATCAGGGAAGGTGCCTTCTCGACTCATCTCTCATAATAGATTGTCCTCCTCAGGCAAAATTGAATAACCCCCGACATGGCCCGAAGGCAAGCAGCACGAATTCAATAAGTCTGCAGGGTCAATGTCCTCTCATTTTTGGCAAGCAAGTAATTATTCTGCACTAACATTCAGTAATAGGAGCAGGAAGCTGCTGGAGACACCTTCCTCCATACCCAGAATAGCCACCTTAATAGGATATTCCTCTAGTAAGTAATTCTGCCTCATTCCAATGCCTCTTGCCTTCAGGTTTGCTTTTCACGCACATTTCATGTACAAATTCTGCAGAGGCATTTTACCAACAGCATCTGTGGGAAAGTTTAACAATTTCACTGTCTGTTGTTTAATATTTTCCACTTTTATGGGTTACAGTTGCGCTGTCTATTTGCTTTTACTGATTTGTGAAAGATTTATTATAAACCAAATACAGCTGTTCTCTCCTTTCATAAACTGAAACTATTTTGGCAAAACCTATTTTCCACTATGAAAATAAATGTTAAATTGCTTCCCTCACCCAGCTTTCCAAGCATGAGCATCCAGTTGTTATTTAGTGGTGCAGAATAGGTGCCAGGGTGGTTGTAAGCTCACTTAAGGGAAAGAAAATGCCTATGTTTCAGAAATAAATAGCAGAAAGGTTGGGTTTTTTTCTGCTTCCATCCCCTTCCTTTTCCAGGGGATTTAATATTGTTGTCAGGAGACCTCAAGAGTTATGAATTTGAATATAAAAACTTTGTCAGATTCAAACTGTTTTTGCATTCTGATTTTGAATTTGTTCTGAGGATTTTATGTATTTTATTTAGATACGTAACTTTTCCCTTAAATTATATTATTATCAACCTTCTAATATAATTCAGGTTTTTTTCCATGGCTTAAAATAGCCCTCTGCTTACTCTGAAAGGGCACACATTTCATTGGCTCAGTTTCCACTGACAAAATTTGGATCAGTACAGTATTTCCTGTCATTTTGGAAGGGAATATTAAGTTCTAAATTCTTCAAGAATATTTTGGTATGGATTATAATATCCTTTCCCCTTTCCTAAATTAGAAAAGCTAGGATGCTGCATTTTTTAAATGAAGTAAGAAACAGAAGAATAGGATTCCTACTAGTGCTGCTTCAATCTACATATTTTGATATTTTTCTCTTGCTTTGTATTTTCTTGTTTTGTATTTTTCTAGATTTAAATGTGTCGACTCCATGGAAACTATTGCTTTATTCATTGGAAGAAACCTTTATCTCTCATCTCTTGAGAAAAGTGCACATATATTAAATGAAGATTTTTGTATAATGGCAGAATAAGCTCTTTCTATGACCGATTGATGATTGATTATTGTAGGGCTGTAGCTGCACATCACAATGCTTTTTGGCAAGCAGCATTCATTCCCCACATGAGAAATTTGTTTTGGTCTGTAATATTGCTCATGTTCATCTGTGAGCATTGATTTAAAGTGCAAGTATAAGAAAATCCTTTTCTAAAAAGAAACCAAATTTTTTGTGAAATGCTTGCCATTGTTGGTGCTGTTTATCATCTTGCAACAACAGTGATTGTTTTTCCTCTCCTCAGTGCTTTTGCAATGCCATTTGTAGTACAGATTCAATATGATTTAATTTTACCATTGGAATGCTCTTCTTGCTACTGTGTTGACAGCCTCAAGTAAGATCCATCTCCATTTGTTTGTTTGCCAGCTTGGCTCCATGACACATACTGCTTCAGCCTTTGGATCATGAAGGGCTTTAGGGATTTTTTTTCACTAGTACAAAGTTACCTTTCCTAGTGCTCTAGCCAAAGTACCCAAGATTCATGGTGCTTGTACTAAAGCTTACAAATGCACATACTTGGTCCATGAAAAAGTTTCTTTGTGTGCGTCACTTCATTGCAAAAGAGGAATGGTTTTCTAAAAGATATAGACTATTGGGAACTGCAACAAAGGAGGGGTGTAATGCATGGAAATAAAATAATGGAATAGTTCTGGACTACTATGATGGCTTTTAGATGCAGTTCCATGTGTGTGTCTTGGACCCCTCTGTAGAACGTAATACAAAAGTCACCAATTTTCTCAGGCAGAGCGAATCACTGATTTTAACTTCTGCTCAAAAACTGTTGGCACAAGAAGCCATAAAGAAAGATATACACTTTCCTTAGTACAGAAATGCTCTAAGAAAGATTGCCATCATTGTCTGAGGCCAGAAACACTATTTTAAAAATGTGTCTTTATGTACCTTTTATGTTTTACCTTGTGATGTAACTATGCTCTAATCTGTAGTTTATGATATCAATTAAATTGTATCAATTTCTTCACCTTGTACAGAAATACTCTTTTTTTTATGCCTGATTTACACACAAGTATTTGTACATGTATAGCTATGTATTTTCCTTTAAAGTGTATTTTGAAGCAAGGGAAAGCTGAAAAACGTTGGACAGTTGTAAAACGTATGGATGCTAAACCCCAAGCTTATAAACAGATGCTGAAATTACTGTTGCTTTCTTAGGTTTATCTTCTGTTCTTTCTACAGCCTGATTAACTCATAAGTATGTGCACTGTATTTTACCACAGGCTTTTGAAGGTATTTCGTTTTAAATCCATTTCAATATGACAGATAAAAATTAGGACCTGATCCTGTAAATTCTTTTTTGCTGGACTTACCTAAATTTTCCCATTGATAAATGAATGCATGTGCAGTGCTTTGAAGTACCTGGATAGTTATTACTGACCTGAAGTGACTACTCATGTGTAGAAAGGTTGCAAGGTCAGCCTCTTATATTTTTTTAAAAAGAAACTAAAGTTTGAGCATGGTACAATGGGGTTTTTTCACATATATTTTACACAGGCTCTGCTGAATAAAAAACTAAACTTCACACAGCCGGTGTGTTTTTAGCTTTAGTCCATGCCTAAACATTACTGACAGTAGCAAAATGCTTCTTTTATTTGAATAGAGAATAAAGAAAGCAGGCTTATAAAACTGTACTTTATCATTTGTTGGCACAAAGTTTCAAGCCTTCCTGTTCGCCTCTTCCAGCTGTCTCTCCTTATTTCTGCTTTTATTTAGTCAAAAATTCCTGCTGTTTCTTAAATGTGTGTTTGTACATGAAATATTAATGTGCTTTGAATTGTTTGGGTTTGCTTTTGTGTGCCATATTAATGCTATTGTGAAGCATTCCAATTTTAAACCTAAAGGCAAGATGTCATTCCAGAAATTGGTTAGTAAGCCTGAATTTTTTCATTATTTATTATTTTAATCTTTCCTGGATTGCTTTTTCTCTTTCTCTTTTTTTTTTAAATTTTTTTTAAATTTTTTTAAATTTTTTTAAATTACAGACAAGATTCCAAAAAACTCAACTGAGGAACAAACTGCCCAAGCTCCAAAATACATGCATTCAGACATGAGTACAAATTCCACGAGACTTGGTCATGAAAAATCTCTTATCATCTGCTCCAATGGACAGATAAAAGGGACAAAAAAAGCTGCAAAGTAAGCACCAGGGACAAAGGTGCCAGCAAAAGCCAAAAGAGCCTCATACACATTAAGCATTCAAAGCCAGGTTCTCATCTGTCTCTGTCCCTCTTGTGTGGGCGCAGAGGAGAGGTACAGAGAGACGTCTGCATCACCAACTTCCTTGCTTAAGGGGATGTTGCTTAGGAGTGTAATATTATTTTCTGGCATAGATTTTTTTTCTCACAGATGTATTTGGTAGTTACACAGATGGTTATTTCCCATTGATGTCAGAGATGAGGAGATGAAAGGCAATAAAAGTGAGCTAGTTCTTCGCTGAGACAGCGCCTACCTTAAAGAAGCAATTGCTGGAAAATGTGTTTTCCTAAAGCTCTGCAAGTGGAAGTCATATAAAAATGAAGAAATATAAAAAGTAACACTATAGCATGCATCACAGCTAACTAACCAAACAATATTGGAAGATGGGGTAAGCATGACTGTGGGCCAAAGTCATCACTAGAGGACAACAATTTCCTGGCTTTATATTATTGTTTCTGTCTGACATGCTGTGTGTCATCTGCATTTCTCCCTCTCATTTCCTATGACTGTTTCTTTTGCTCCCTGCTTTTAGTTCTTGCTTGTTTGTTTGGACTGGTGAGCAGGGGAGAGCATGGGGGGTATTTGAGGCGCTTTTTTTTCTATTGTAACCAGAATTACTCTAAAAAGAAGGTATAAAATATCATCTTAAGACATGATTTTTTATTTCATTTGGCTTTGTTTCCACCACACAAACACACACACACACACAGTTTCTTGGCACTGCTAGGGATTTTTTATATCATATCCCAGAAAACTGCAATGAAGTGTGCTTAGCGTTAAACACCTAAAGCTTTCTTAGGTTCTTCTATTATTGTTGTTCCTGTTATTATTACTCTTTCTCATTGTTGTTTCTTTTCACTACCATCATGAATCAGAGAGGAGTTACGGGTCAGGAACCTGTCTGACTAATTGCTGTACTAACAGAGAACAAAAGACCAGTCCTTGCACTCAAGTGTTTCCAACACCCAAGTAAAGGCGTAAAACAGAGGAAATTCAAGGATAGCCTTATCTAGGCTCTCCAAAGAAAGCTGAGAAAAGAGATGAGAAAGGGATGAGGTTTTCCTGCCAAAGAGGACAACCAAAAGAAAAATGAAGTGATAAAAAAGAACCAGGTGCAGAGGAGCCACAAAAACTAGAAGGTAAGAAGAAGTGCTCAGGATCAACTGAATCAAAAGCTGAACAACTGGTGACATCTTGCTGAGTCCAAGGTTGGGCTGAGCAACATTGACAGTTGCAATGCATGAATTTCACAATATGTGTAGAAAACCACTTACCCAACTTTGTTTGTGACTCCAAGAATATTCATACATTGCCAAGAATATACATACAAGCAACCAAGTTGTGTGAACAGGTGATACTAAATTCCTTGCTCTTATGGCTCTTGTGTGGCTAAGATGCATAGTGCAGGGGCCCGTGCTGAGCGGTTCAAATCAAACTTAGTCACTTCCATGATGCTCTCAGCTTGTTTCTGTAATTGTAATATCCTATGGCTTCCAACTGGGATGGTTAAAGAGGTCAAATAGAGGTAAGTGGTTGTAATCCACCATAGCCACAAGAACTGGTCCTGACAGGGGTAGATATTATCTCCCCTATTTTATCTCAATGATGAAATAGAAAATAATAATAACAAAACTAATTAAATGCCACAAAAAAAGTTACTATTTTATCAATATTTTTATTTTTCCACATTTCTGCCTTTTCATTTCCTATCTGTACAACCTGTACCCATTTCCTCATGAATCTCTCTTCTTTGTAACAGATTCATCAACAACTTATTTCATCAACTTGTTTTCACCCTATCTTTACACATACTGGTCTTGAATTGAGTTTAGAAATTTCAAATGAGGTAAGAATGAAAATTAAATACTCAAAAGGTACTTTTGAAGCTTATTTAGGCTCTTCACTATCATTTGGCAATCAGATTGGTATTTGGGAGTTTGAATTAGAGGTGTATAGTGAAGCAGAGCATAAAACTTGATGGCAGAACAACAGAGACAACCCTTGTTCTCCATCTCTCTGCAGTGCCATGTAGCTCTTGCCATTGGCTGTTGCTGGGAATAAAGCAAGGAGGTCATCATGCAGGAGCCACGCAGTTAAACAGGTATTTCCCCCTTTTTGCAGAGACTGGAGTTCAATTGTAACGAGTGCGGTATAGTGAGTCAGATGTGCTCCATCGCACCAAGTCGAATAACTCATTTTTCCTTTCCAAACCAAACACGTTTCTGCGTGATAAGAAAAAAATTACTCTTGTGAAACTTACTCTTTAAAAGAGTTAGGTTCGTTTTGGGAGAAAACTAAAGTACACATGAGCAATAACATAAACCTGGTAGATTCTTTTATTTTTAAAACCACATTCAGTGGCACCATAACTTTCCATTGACAGATTTTCCCACTAATTTCTTAGAAAATACTTCAGTGTGGATTTCTTTGGACATTTTGTGGATTCTTGTTTTTACTGTAATAATAAAAATGTATCAACATTAATGGTGAAAAACTAAGACAAAAACCTCCTGTCTTTACAGCTACATGTCTAAGATACAAGACTCCCATGCAAATACATAGTAATTACAGACAGCTTGTGGGAAAAGGAGATGATTACACTGTGATTAAAACCTCTGTTACTGGTTTGTTAATTTATTTTTTTCAATGTGACTGTGGTGTATATGATCTGCACGATTTCTTTCATATTCTCAGAAAACCTGAAATGTCCTTTGAGTCTCAGAGGGAATGCAGATTCAGCAACACTGAAGCTGTAAGAGAAGTGGTATTTCATATGGATATGGGAAAAGGGCTACTTTGGAACCTATATAGTTGAGGTGAGTACATACAGGGCTGGGCTGAGCTTACTGGACTAGGTACTTTTCTGGTGTAAACAGCGTGGACTCAATTTCACACTTTTAGGTTATTCTCCAGCTACTGATCTAAGATGAGGATATGTCATTCTCCAGAAACGTAAAATTCCTTGACTTTTTAAAATTTGAAAATGTGAATCCAGTATAACATAAAGAGAGAATTGTCATGAGTGGTGGAGAGTTGCAGTACTGGCTGAACAGGTCACTTACCTGTTCATCTTTCTTCCTGTTTATAAAAAGTGTGTGGTTGTCTCCCTTGAAGAGATGAAAAAGTAGAATATAATATTCATCTGGCTATAGAGCATGAGAGTTTTCCATGAAATCTCCCTCACTGCACTGGAAAGTATAGTTCAGAACATATCAGTCCGTGGTAGCATTTGCCAGCTCTTGAAATCTGCACCTAAATAACTTTGTAAAAATGAAACTCTGCTTGCTGAATGGTCAATGCATGGGTCTAAGACAGAATTAGTCAAAAACTCCCTCCACGAAATTATAGACAAGAAAGGGAGAATGTCTATTCTCCCACACACTTCCAAGTCCTACACTACAACCACATATTTGCTGCTTTGCTGTTTTTAAAAAGGTGCTGCTTATTGCTTCTAGTGTGTGACTACAAAAAGGCAGAGCCTCCAATTCACGTGCTCTGCCTGCCCCTCCGCTGTCCCTTGCAAGTAAGAGCATTTGCTGTCCTGATTCATGTGTCTCATTCTTATGACATAGATCTCTGTTCTCCTACTTTACATGCTAGTGTGGTTTTTGCCAGCTTGTTTGGCTTGTTTATATGACAGCTTATTCATTTTTTTGATATTTCGCTGTGTGCTTTATTTATGCAGTTGCCTGTTGGGGTCTGGAAAGGATTTCCCTTAATGGTAGATTGGCTGGTCAGACTGGATTTTTCAGATTCCTCATAGTAGTGGTACTAAATGTTAGTGATTAAGTATAACCTTATGTCAGATATCAATAACAGTAACCAAGGCTGGTTCAATAATATGTCTAGGGGACCCTTCCTAAAATAAATAAAACATGGCTCAAGCCCATGCCTAAAGCTCCCCGGCTTTAGGGACTTAAAAATTAAGCCCTGTAGTCACCTTTACAGGTATTTCTTCCCCAGTCTCACTCTTGGGAATATGAAACCACAGGCACACAGCGTAACACAGATATTTATATTAAAAATGAATTGAAGCATACCTTGAATATTGCCATGGAGGCAATACCAACCTCTGAATGGCAATTATTATTTGCCCCACTGACTGAGACCTAGTCAGCATTTTTCATATCCGCAGGACATTTTGCGCTCTTTTATTTCATCTGCCTCTCTCTTCACTGTGAATTTTAGCAGGCTGTGGGATGTCTGACCATGCTTTAAGGGCTCTCCTCTGCTCCATGGGGTCTGTGGACACTCGGGGAGTCACCCCCAGTGCAGTGTCCCGAGTTTGACTCCGCAGCCTGCCTGCTGTGCCAGCTGGCCCTGCAGCACCTCTTGCTGGGGATGCTGCTCCACCGCCACCCTGGCAGGCAGCATGCGGGCAGAGCTGGTCCCATCAGGAACTGCCCCATCTTGTCCACATCAGTTCTGCCCAGAGTGGGAGCCTTACCCAGAGTAAAAGAGGGGATCAGTTGATTGAAATAATTTCTTGACTTGTCCGAGTGGGCAGCTTTGTACTGGGTATATATCTTTTAAAAATTACTGTCTGTTTCCTGCCGCTGCCCTACCGTACAGTGTTTCCTCAGTGGTTTTAAACCACAGAAACACGCAAATACATACAAGCTCTGTTTTGTTTGCAAAGGCAAGTGCTCAATGTGTAACAAATGGTAGAATTAAGTTTTACTGTTGTGTTACCAGAAATGTAATGTCTTTAAATATATGACCATCTGGTACTTTTTTTTTTCCCCCTACAGGATTCCCATTTAGTTCATGGGTTCCAGTACTAGAGTGATGAATTGTCTAAAAGCTATTTACAGGGAATCACCTTTGTTTGAATGTATCTGGTGACCTTCAAAGCATTTAGTATTTCTCACATTCTGGAACACAACAGACAACCCAATTAAGGTAATTAAAAGTAATTTTAAATGCTGATTGGGCTTTGTATTGAAGATATGTTCATCTCTTCCTTGTATATTGTACAAGGAAAGACAACTGATAGAACAGCCACTTAAAACATATTCTGACTCATTATTAGCCTAATAATAAGCAGGATGGTTGTAAATGAAAAAAATAAATGAAATTAATTAGAGTAGTAGAAATATTATTTATTTATACGGTGATGAATATCAGCCTTATTCCTTCCTTTCAGCCTTCACAGAATAACATGAAACTTCAAAACATTGCCAAAACAACACTGGAAAATGATGGTGCTGTTTGTGCAGTTTCTGACAGTAAACCATATAACTAATTCAGTCTTAATTGCAGTTAATATCCTATCTGAAAGATTTCCTAAGCCTGTTTATTACTTTCCTGATAAGCAAACATATTGACAGAGGGTATTTTGTGTTGTGTGTACTTAACTTACTCAAAGATAAACCTATTGTTGTGGTTTGTATAAAGCCTAAATTGTATACATATGCAAACATGCAAACATAGCTCTTGAAAAAGTATTAACTGCATTGGATAGTTAAACAGGTATTTTCTCTATTGGCATTATTTTGGGTACAGTGTATAGTGAGTAAAAGAAAAATGGAAAACCTAATTACAGGTATCTCAAAGCAATATTTTCCACTTTTCAAATGGAAATATTGGTAGTACTCAGTATTGAGGAATGGGCATTTTTAAAAAATACAGCTGTGATATTCAGCATTTGCAGAAAGAACTAAAAGTGTGCTGTAGCAAAGTTGGATGCAGCAAAGTTATAATTATTTTTTAAATAATGATGCTTAACATTTATAAATACACCATTGCTATGGTAAGTCAGCCAGTAACCTTTAAAGCAGAAAAATAAAAGAAGAGGTTTTTTGTTCTGTGGCAAAATTTTGTGATTTTAAATGTTTCTGTTCACTTATTGTTTTGATTCTTTGAGTTAACTAATTTGCACTGAGCCTCCAGATCTTTGCTAAAGAGTGGATGTGCAAACTTATTTATATGTCTTGGCAGCATCACCATCATAAATTGCTTGAGCCATTGAAAAACAATAAACTGAACATGCTTCAAGAGGAACTAGTGCCTCTCATTGGTATTACCTTTTTCAAGATGACAGGAGATCTCAAGAGGCCTGAGAGTTCTTGGTTGTATGAGTTTGTGACTAATAGGTGGTTTGATAGGACGAGCGCTCACTACCTAGGGAAATTGAAGCATCTTTGAGCTCGATACCCTTTGTGTCTCGTTCTTTTGTAGGTTATCGTTGGGAAGCCTGCAGGGACCTCTTTTACAGTTTGCATCCAAAGACATACACGATCAGCAAAATCTTTTTAGTTTTACTGTTCCTATTGATCTGCTGCTATTCTGTGCTGTGGCTAATTTGCTTGTTAGCAGTAATTTAAAAAGGTAATCACAGTTTTATAGTCTGTCCAACTCTCATCTATTTATTTCTTGCCTAATTAAAAGTTACAATCTTAGCAGTGAAAGGCCCACTTTTAGCAAATGAGGGACAGTTTGTTCCCTGATTTTTCATTTCTCTCCTAATCTGAAGATTATGCAGAGACTAGATGGAGACGGCTGCATAGTTTACTAAGATATTTACATTTAAGAAACCCAAGTTGTACAAGGTTGTAAATAAAATAATGACTTACCAAGGATACACAAGAAACTCGTGCACATGTTAAACAGAGTAATAGCTGGTGAGAGATTCCATACTAGCAGAGGTCGCAGACAAGAGGAACACATCATTAGAGTCTGCCTAGGTGTCTGGTACATTTTCCTTGACATCATATAAGAATGAGATAAAAAGAGGAAGAAATATGATAGCTAAATTACATGCACTATAAATTGAATTAAGCTCATCTGAATGTCTGACTAAATCCCCAGCCTTAAAACTGAGCTGGGTTTCTCACCGAATTTGTCTTTCTAATGGAGCTAAAGAGCTGTTTGATTTCAGTATGACTAGAAACATACAGAAGTGAAACACATTTTGGAAAGGATACAAGGGGAATGCTGAGGGGTTTCACACAGTTTTAACCCTTCTATGACTCCCAGACAACCTCAGTGCAGATAGGCAGATGCATATTTGGGCTGGAGGGGCAAAAGCAGCTTCCACCGTTTACAAGCAAGAGTGGAAATGCAAGATTAATATTTTTACTCTTGCCAGTCCTATTCAGATTGGGAGGCAGAATTTTGTCCTGTAATTGTCTTTAATGAAATTCCAATGTTTATCTCCAACAACACTGGTAACCAGAGTCCTCCAATTTAAAAAGTTAACTATGCTTATTATTTAAAATAAAGAAATCAATCTGAGTCGCACCTGGGATTTTGGAGCACTTGTATAACATCATGTTTTACCAATTCCTTAGATAATATCCTGCCCTTGAACAGCTTCACAGCCCAAATCTCTGCCCGTGAGATTGTCAGCACAGTACTTAACAAACAAGTCCTGCAATGGTTTGAAATAATACCCCTCATTTTTCTTATTTTGCTGCATTAATTCCAAGACCTACAAAACTCCTGCCTTGCTCCTCAAACCAGGGATCCCAGGAAACTGCTATGGCACAGGCACTGGGCACGCTAGAAAGCCGTGGGCTCCAGATAGAAAGCTCTGTCACTGATCCTTGTCTGCAGGTGACCCATGTATTTGACTTAGCCCATTCTGTTAAAAGCTCACCAAAGTACTGTGTTTATCCTAGGTGAGATTCTCCACAGATTTACCACAAACTGGTAAATTTTACTTGCCCAGGGGCCTGCCATAAACATTTTGCTCAATAGGGTGGCTAAAGCCCAAAATGGAAAAAAGTGTTGATCGAAGTGACCTGAGCACCGTTTTACAGCGATGCAGTAACCATCAGCAGATAACAAAGTCCACTGTAACAGTAGTGAGACTTGAGTTACCCACAGAAATGCCAGATTCTTGTATCATGTATTTACAGCTCTCTTTATGTGACTTTCAGATTGAGGATTCCTGTCAGTGCAGCAAAAACCCTCCAAAAGTGGCATTTCTGCCTCTTTCAGGTATCTTTTATATATCCTCTGGTGGGAAGACAGCAACAGGCCTTGCATCCTACTGCCGCATCTTCCCTGGAAGCAACAAGGAGCTGCAAGGTACACGTGAGATAAATCCTAATTCATGGCATTAAGTGAACACATAAGGAACAACCATGTGCCCCTCTGAGCACAGCAGGAGCTAAATTAGTTTTAATTAATCCTTGAGGGCTAGATGGCAACCTCGCAATATTCTAAGGATAAGGATCAGGGTGTTATTGCATTGCCCTAAAACAATGTAGGAGGCCTGGGGAGGCTGATTCCCCCCACAGAGAGGTGTGGTACTGAAACCTCATGTGGTCATACTCCCTAAACGGTGGCTTGCTCCCAGATCCATGGCTTTGGTTTGTGTTTGCTTACTGAAAAGTTGCCTATTATGGCAGATTTTCATTAACGCCCAAATCCAGGTAATATTGAAACAGACATGGGTTAAAATAAGACTTGAAGATGTACAGTCTCATCGAGACCTCTTTGACTAGCTGGACCCTTTCAGCCCTGGCAGATTTTCTGGCTCTAGAATATGTGAACATTTACAACTAATGTGGTGAAAAGGTTTAAAAACAGACATCCACAAGAGAAAATGGGGCCAAACAAGCACAGTTAGCCATGTTTAATTACTTGCTGTTGCTGTGTTATTTGTTTTCAGTCCTTATCAGCCAGCTGGGGCTTGTAAAGCCAATAACCAGATACTGCTTGAAGTATCTACGAGGCCCAAGAGACTTCTAGGTGTCTTCCCACTACCACTTGTTTATAAATTAAAATAAAGAGAGAAGCATAGTGCAGATCCATCTTTTCAATATTATTGTTTCTTATTATTTTTACCTTAAATTATAATTTATAGTATTGTGTTTCTTCTACATCCTCTGATGGTATTCCCAGTTCTTGATACCTGTTTCTTTACTAGGTCTTACATCTGCTGGAGCCTGAAGTCAGTGGAAACAAACTGTTTCAAATAAGTAGTATTCAGGAAGTATAGAATGGTCTTCAAGGAGAATTCAGATATTTTGTTCAAGTGAGATATTGAATATTCTATTAATTGGATCCTATGAAATTTGTGAAAATTCTGAATTTCATAGATGTTTTATTCCCATATCAGTTTCCATCTTCAAGCCATTAGTCAGATGTGCTGATAGCTGAACAGCCTTGACTGTTCCTGCTGACTGCTTGTTCTGCAGCCGTACAAGGAATTGCCCTTGACTCCTCTTAGGGATTACCTATTTTATTCCTGTGTTCTAGCACTGTCTTGATGAAAAAGTGCTAATAGAGCAATTAAAATACATGTGATGCTATGTGTTCATAGAGACATGTGTTTCCTGTTATCCCAAAATTCTAAGCAGTATGCAAGGATTCATTATTAAAGTCAATGAGTCAAAGGACATGTAATATTTTGGAAATCCTATCCCAAACAGCTCCAGGATAAATTTTATTCATGGAAGCTGCTCAGGTGTTTTTGAGACCAGGATAATCTTTGCCTTAAAAAAAAAAATTATTCTTTGCTTCAGATCTGATTTAATGAGACAGAATATAGGTTGGTTTAATTGCATATCTGACAGCTAATTGACTCTTCAACATAACAAGGCACAATTTCAAGTAATAGATGTTAGAACAACCTTTGATTGCCTTTTGGCCTTATTCCTATCCCAAAGGATCCCTGGGCTCTAATGGGTAGAGCGAAGACCTCTGGGTGAAACCGCTGTAGAGGACGTGGGTCCACTGAGGAAAGCCCCGTGGAGGGCAGAAACTAGAGGAGGATGGAAGAGATCCATAAGAAGCTGCCAGGAGTATAATCCAGCATCTGTAAATGTTCAAAGTCTTACACTACCCCAGTGAAATCAATAGGATTTTCTTGGGATGAATAATAGCCAGTCTGATGATATTATTATGCTGATTAAGAGAATAGTCGTAGGAAACAGAATCAGAAAGGTTGCTTGAATCAGTGCACTAACAGTCATGTTTTCAAATACAACAGCTGTGAAAAGTTCTGGTAAAGCTAAGAGTCTCTGGACCTTGTTAGTTCAGATTATGAAATACCAAAAAAGTCTCACAGAAGGATTTCAGGAAAAGAAAGTACATGATTTCTAAAATGAGTTTTCTCACACCTGCTTGTAATGCTTGCATGTACTCTGGCCTGTATAAACCACAGGCTTTCTAGCTTGTGCAACCATAAACTTTTTTTTTTTTTTTTTTTTTTACATCTAGGATGATGTTTTCTAATTTTAAAATCCCTCACTGAATTTCAGTAAACCACTCGTTGAACCTAACTCACTTACTGCCTCCATGAAGTTCAAAGGTAGATCAGAGCAACTCCAGTTTGAGGAAATTTGGTTTGATATTCTGAGTTTGTGAAACCTTGTGGAGATGTACCAAAGCCACAAATGTCAGCCTACATCTAATTCCCCCAGAGTTCAAAGAGATTCAGATCTGCTGCCTAGAATGATTCTGCTCAAAATCCAGGCTGGTCTTTTATTCGTATCACACCCCATAAATGTAAGTCACAGTGGCAATTTCAATGTACTTAAGTTACATATAATTGATTCCTAAAGCTGCCTGCCACTGAAAACAAGCATATTAAATTCAGACTTACAAAATTCCTTATGTCCAATCCCCATTTAGGTGGGGTGGGGTTTTTTGTTTGTTGCCCTGTTAGAAGCAGTGCTGCAGTTGGGTTTTTTCAGCATAGCTAATAAAGAAAAAAAAAATTTTTTAGAGGTCCAGGTCATTAAGCTGTCAGGAAATCTATAAAAGGCTTTTAATGCTGTATACCAGACTTAAAAAGAATTAAAGCAGAAACCTTCATAATGACTCTTGAAGCCTCTGAGTAGTTAAACAAAAATCAGACAAGAAAAATAAAAAGATAGCGCAGGGAAAGGTTTTTTTTCTCAGGCATCAGTATGAAAACTAACATTTTTGCACCCCTGTCTGGAATATAGTAGTTATAAAAAACCCAAAAAATCAAGATGTGGAGAACATTAAAGCTATCAGAAAACCTTATCAGATCAAAAGCTCTAAATGTTTTGTAAAAGATGTATTAATCTCATCTCACAGGAGCTGTCACTGTTTCAACTAACCCTGGAGCTGTAAAATGAGCTGTAAAATGGATTTGATTTGATAATATTACAAGTTCTGTCATTATGGGTAAGATTAACAACATAGCCTGATGGAGGTCCACTGCTCTTGCTGATGCAAGGATGTGCAGGGCAAGAAATGGCTTCATAATTATAGCTGTCTTAGTGGAAAGAAAAGGGCAAAAAGGGAGCACATTGCAATAATTATGAGTAATAGAGAAATGAATGCTCTGAGTAAGGGACTAGTGAAATAATTTAATAGGGACAGGTTATAGAAAAGGGTACGTCCAAAGTAAGTTAGCAGCTTTAATACTGGAATAAAGTTCTAATGCCTGTATGGCTGAACGATGTGCTACAGCATTGCATATTCAGAGATTGATCTTCAGAGCTTCTAGCAGGATTATTTTACAGGCCCCTGTATATGTTCTGTTGTCATTCATGCCTTTGGGATGTAAATACCAAAGTACTTGTGTATGAAGACAACGGGAAGTGGATCACATCCTGGGAATTTGGAAGAAAGGTTTTCTGCACAGTTTCTTTGCAGGCTGAAGGCTAGCTCTGTATACATTGCAAATATGACACTTCCTGACATTTGAGTTGGTTTTACATACATCAATTGCTTATTATTAGTCACCTGTTTTTGTAGGTCTACTATGGCTAGGTTTTAATCAAGTGGCTAAGTGAGTACATAGCTCTTCCTTCATTCACAGTGGTGTGAATTGGTAATGCAGATCGGGAAAAATAGTTTAGCCAGTTGGCAAATGACAGTCTAATTGAGTACCCCTGGATTCCTAGTCTTGAACTGGCATCCCCAGTAGAGGGGTGAATTTTGTCTCTGACTTCAGCAGCAAGGACATCTCTGTGCTGGTTCTTGGTGGGCATCGTTACGGATCAGAGGAACATCAGCTGGGGCATGGGAAATAACCCTGTTGAACAGCAACCTCCATAATGTGAGTTGTGTTCCCCACAGCCACAGTTTTGCTTCCAGCCATGCACCCCCTGCACATTTAGTGACACAAGTGTGTTCAGCACTGCCATGAGAAAACCGTGCAACCGGGACGTAGCATGTCAGGAGATGTGTACAAGTGCCAGCCTCCATTCAGCCACTCATGGGAAGGACCAGGACAGAGAGGGAGGTCC